>CAWVNZ010001825.1:0-46313 GCA_963930735.1 Dioctria linearis | reverse complement strand
TATACTGTCGCAAATTTCAAATCCGCCAGGGATTGCCTTTTCTATAGTAAATTATTCAAAAAATAATTTTTTACTATCGCAAGTTTTAATTGCGCCAGGGATTGCCTTTTCTACAGTAAATTTTGCAAAAAATAATTTTTTACCGTCGCAAATTTTAATTACGCCAGGGATTGCCTTTTCTATAGTAAATTATTCAAAAAATAATTTTCTACTGTCGCAAATTGTAATTGCGCCAGGGATTGCCTTTTCTATAGTAAATTATTCAAAAAATTATTTTTTACTGTCGCAAATTTTAGTTACGCCAGGGATTGCCTTTTCTATAGTAAATTATTCAAAAAATAATTTTTTACTGTCGCAAATTTTAAGTGCTCCAGGATTGCCTTTTCTATAGTAAATTATTCAAAAAATAATTTTTTACTGTCGCAAATTTTAATTACGCCAGGGATTGCCTTTTCTGTAGTAAATGATTCAAAAAATAATTTTTTACTGTCGCAAATTTTAATTACGCCAGGGATTGCCTTTTCTATATTAAATTATTCAAAAAATAATTTTATACTGTCGCAAATTTTAATTACGCCAGGGATTGCCTTTTCTATAGTAAATTATTCAAAAAATAATTTTCAACTGTCGCAAATTTTAATTACGCCAGGGATTGCCTTTTCTATAGTAAATTTTGCAAAAAATAATTTTTTACTGTCGCAAATTTTAATTGCGCCAGGGATTGCCTTTTCTATAGTAAATTATTCAAAAAATAATTTTTTACTGTCGCAAATTTTAATTGCGCCAGGGATTGCCTTTTCTATAGTAAATTTTGCAAAAAATAATTTTTTACTGTCGCAAATTTTAATTGCGCCAGGGATTGCCTTTTCTATAGTAAATTATTCAAAAAATAATTTTATACTGTCGCAAATTTTAATTACGCCAGGGATTGCCTTTTCTATAGTAAATTATTCAAAAAATAATTTTCTACTGTCGCAAATTGTAATTGCGCCAGGGATTGCCTTTTCTATAGTAAATTATTCAAAAAATAATTTTTTACTGTCGCAAATTTTAATTACGCCAGGGATTGCCTTTTCTATAGTAAATTATTCAAAAAATAATTTTTTACTGTCGCAAATTTTAAGTGCGCCAGGGATTGCCTTTTCTATAGTAAATTATTCAAAAAATAATTTTTTACTGTCGCAAATTTTAATTACGCCACGGATTGCCTTTTCTATAGTAAATTATTCAAAAAATAATTTTTTACTGTCGCAAATTTTAATTACGCCAGGGATTGCCTTTTCTATAGTAAATTATTCAAAAAATAATTTTATACTGTCGCAAATTTTAATTACGCCAGGGATTGCCTTTTCTATAGTAAATTATTCTGAAAATAATTTTCAACTGTCGCAAATTTTAATTACGCCAGGGATTGCCTTTTCTATAGTAAATTATTCAAAAAATAATTTATTACTGTCGCAAATTTCAAATCCGCCAGGGATTGCCTTTTCTATAGTAAATTATTCAAAAAATAATTTTTTACTATCGCAAGTTTTAATTGCGCCAGGGATTGCCTTTTCTATAGTAAATTATTCAAAAAATAATTTTTTACCGTCGCAAATTTTAATTACGCCAGGGATTGCCTTTTCTATAGTAAATTATTCAAAAAATAATTCTCTACTGTCGCAAATTGTAATTGCGCCAGGGATTGCCTTTTCTATAGTAAATTATTCAAAAAATAATTTTTTACTGTCGCAAATTTTAATTACGCCAGGGATTGCCTTTTCTATAGTAAATTATTCAAAAAATAATTTTTTACTGTCGCAAATTTTAAGTGCGACAGGGATTGCCTTTTCTATAGTAAATTATTCAAAAAATAATTTTTTACTGTCGCAAATTTTAATTGCGCCAGGGATTGCCTTTTCTATAGTAAATTATTCAAAAAATAATTTTTTACTGTCGCAAATTTCAAATCCGCCAGGGATTGCCTTTTCTATAGTAAATTATTCAAAAAATAATTTTTTACTATCGCAAGTTTTAATTGCGCCAGGGATTGCCTTTTCTATAGTAAATTATTCAAAAAACAATTTTTTACCGTCGCAAATTTTAATTACGCCAGGGATTGCCTTTTCTATAGTAAATTATTCAAAAAATAATTCTCTACTGTCGCAAATTGTAATTGCGCCAGGGATTGCCTTTTCTATAGTAAATTATTCAAAAAATAATTTTTTACTGTCGCAAATTTTAATTACGCCAGGGATTGCCTTTTCTATAGTAAATTATTCAAAAAATAATTTTATACTGTCGTAAATTTTAATTACGCCAGGGATTGCCTTTTCTATAGTAAATTATTCAAAAAATAATTTTTTACTGTTGCAAATTTTAATTACGCCACGGATTGCCTTTTCTATAGTAAATTATTCAAAAAATAATTTTTTACTGTCGCAAATTTTAATTACGCCAGGGATTGCCTTTTCTATAGTAAATTATTCAAAAAATAATTTTATACTGTCGCAAATTTTAATTACGCCAGGGATTGCCTTTTCTATAGTAAATTATTCGAAAAATAATTTTCAACTGTCGCAAATTTTAATTACGCCAGGGATTGCCTTTTCTATAGTAAATTATTCAAAAAATAATTTTTTACTGTCGCAAATTTTAATTACGCCAGGGATTGCCTTTTCTATAGTAAATTATTCAAAAAATAATTTTTTACTGTCGCAAATTTTAAGTGCGCCAGGGATTGCCTTTTCTATAGTAAATTATTCAAAAAATAATTTTTTACTGTCGCAAATTTTAATTACGCCACGGATTGCCTTTTCTATAGTAAATTATTCAAAAAATAATTTTTTACTGTCGCAAATTTTAATTACGCCAGGGATTGCCTTTTCTATAGTAAATTATTCAAAAATAATTTTATACTGTCGCAAATTTTAATTACGCCAGGGATTGCCTTTTTATAGTAAATTATTCAAAAAATAATTTTCAACTGTCGCAAATTTTAATTACGCCAGGGATTGCCTTTTCTATAGTAAATTATTCAAAAAATAATTTTTTACTGTCGCAAATTTCAAATCCGCCAGGGATTGCCTTTTCTATAGTAAATTATTCAAAAAATAATTTTTTACTATCGCAAGTTTTAATTGCGCCAGGGATTGCCTTTTCTATAGTAAATTATTCAAAAAATAATTTTTTACCGTCGCAAATTTTAATTACGCCAGGGATTGCCTTTTCTATAGTAAATTATTCAAAAAATAATTCTCTACTGTCGCAAATTGTAATTGCGCCAGGGATTGCCTTTTCTATAGTAAATTATTCAAAAAATAATTTTTTACTGTCGCAAATTTTAATTACGCCAGGGATTGCCTTTTCTATAGTAAATTATTCAAAAAATAATTTTTTACTGTCGCAAATTTTAAGTGCGACAGGGATTGCCTTTTCTATAGTAAATTATTCAAAAAATAATTTTTTACTGTCGCAAATTTTAATTGCGCCACGGATTGCCTTTTCTATAGTAAATTATTCAAAAAATAATTTTTTACTGTCGCAAATTTCAAATCCGCCAGGGATTGCCTTTTCTATAGTAAATTATTCAAAAAATAATTTTTTACTATCGCAAGTTTTAATTGCGCCAGGGATTGCCTTTTCTATAGTAAATTATTCAAAAAATAATTTTTTACCGTCGCAAATTTTAATTACGCCAGGGATTGCCTTTTCTATAGTAAATTATTCAAAAAATAATTCTCTACTGTCGCAAATTGTAATTGCGCCAGGGATTGCCTTTTCTATAGTAAATTATTCAAAAAATAATTTTTTACTGTCGCAAATTTTAATTACGCCAGGGATTACCTTTTCTATAGTAAATTATTCAAAAAATAATTTTTTACTGTCGCAAATTTTAAGTGCGACAGGGATTGCCTTTTCTATAGTAAATTATTCAAAAAATAATTTTTTACTGTCGCAAATTTTAATTGCGCCAGGGATTGCCTTTTCTATAGTAAATTATTCAAAAAATAATTTTTTACCGTCGGAAATTTTAATTACGCCAGGGATTGCCTTTTCTATAGTAAATTATTCAAAAAATAATTCTCTACTGTCGCAAATTGTAATTGCGCCAGGGATTGCCTTTTCTATAGTAAATTATTCAAAAAATAATTTTTTACTGTCGCAAATTTTAATTACGCCAGGGATTGCCTTTTCTATAGTAAATTATTCAAAAAATAATTTTATACTGTCGCAAATTTTAATTACGCCAGGGATTGCCTTTTCTATAGTAAATTATTCAAAAAATAATTTTCAACTGTCGCAAATTTTAATTACGCCAGGGATTGCCTTTTCTATAGTAAATTATTCAAAAAATAATTTTTTACTGTCGCAAATTTCAAATCCGCCAGGGATTGCCTTCTCTATAGTAAATTATTCAAAAAATAATTTTTTACTGTCGCAAATTTTAATTACGCCAGGGATTGCCTTTTCTATAGTAAATTATTCAAAAAATAATTTTTTACTGTCGCAAATTTTAATTACGCCAGGGATTGCCTTTTCTATAGTAAATTATTCAAAAAATAATTTTCAACTGTCGCAAATTTTAATTACGCCAGGGATTGCCTTTTCTATAGTAAATTATTCAAAAAATAATTTTTTACTGTCGCAAATTTCAAATCCGCCAGGGATTGCCTTCTCTATAGTAAATTATTCAAAAAATAATTTTTTACTGTCGCAAATTTTAATTACGCCACGGATTGCCTTTTCTATAGTAAATTATTCAAAAAATAATTTTTTACTGTCGCAAATTTTAATTACGCCAGGGATTGCCTTTTCTATAGTAAATTATTCAAAAATAATTTTATACTGTCGCAAATTTAATTACGCCAGGGATTGCCTTTTCTATAGTAAATTATTCAAAAAATAATTTTCAACTGTCGCAAATTTTAATTACGCCAGGGATTGCCTTTTCTATAGTAAATTATTCAAAAAATAATTTTTTACTGTCGCAAATTTCAAATCCGCCAGGGATTGCCTTTTCTATAGTAAATTATTCAAAAAATAATTTTTTACTATCGCAAGTTTTAATTGCGCCAGGGATTGCCTTTTCTATAGTAAATTATTCAAAAAATAATTTTTTACCGTCGCAAATTTTAATTACGCCAGGGATTGCCTTTTCTATAGTAAATTATTCAAAAAATAATTCTCTACTGTCGCAAATTGTAATTGGGCCAGGGATTGCCTTTTCTATAGTAAATTATTCAAAAAATAATTTTTTACTGTCGCAAATTTTAATTACGCCAGGGATTGCCTTTTCTATAGTAAATTATTCAAAAAATAATTTTTTACTGTCGCAAATTTCAAATCCGCCAGGGATTGCCTTTTCTATAGTAAATTATTCAAAAAATAATTTTTTACTATCGCAAGTTTTAATTGCGCCAGGGATTGCCTCTTCTATAGTAAATTATTCAAAAAATAATTTTTTACCGTCGCAAATTTTAATTACGCCAGGGATTGCCTTTTCTATAGTAAATTATTCAAAAAATAATTCTCTACTGTCGCAAATTGTAATTGCGCCAGGGATTGCCTTTTCTATAGTAAATTATTCAAAAAAAAATTTTTTACTGTCGCAAATTTTAATTACGCCAGGGATTGCCTTTTCTATAGTAAATTATTCAAAAAATAATTTTTTACTGTCGCAAATTTTAAGTGCGCCAGGGATTGCCTTTTCTATAGTAAATTATTCAAAAAATAATTTTTTACTGTCGCAAATTTTAATTACGCCAGGGATTGCCTTTTCTATAGTAAATTATTCAACAAATAATTTTTTACTGTCGCAAATTTTAATTACGCCAGGGATTGCCTTTTCTATAGTAAATTATTCAAAAAATAATTTTATACTGTCGCAAATTTTAATTACGCCAGGGATTGCCTTTTCTATAGTAAATTATTCAAAAAATAATTTTCAACTGTCGCAAATTTTAATTACGCCAGGGATTGCCTTTTCTATAGTAAATTATTCAAAAAATAATTTTTTACTGTCGCAAATTTCAAATCCGCCAGGGATTGCCTTTTCTATAGTATATTATTCAAAAATAATTTTTTACTATCGCAAGTTTTAATTGCGCCAGGGATTGCCTTTTCTATAGTAAATTATTCAAAAAATAATTTTTTACCGTCGCAAATTTTAATTACGCCAGGGATTGCCTTTTCTATAGTAAATTATTCAAAAAATAATTCTCTACTGTCGCAAATTGTAATTGCGCCAGGGATTGCCTTTTCTATAGTAAATTATTCAAAAAATAATTTTTTACTGTCGCAAATTTTAATTACGCCAGGGATTGCCTTTTCTATAGTAAATTATTCAAAAAATAATTTTATACTGTCGCAAATTTTAATTACGCCAGGGATTGCCTTTTCTATAGTAAATTATTCAAAAAATAATTTTTTACTGTCGCAAATTTTAATTACGCCAGGGATTGCCTTTTCTATAGTAAATTATTCAAAAAATAATTTTTTACTGTCGCAAATTTTAAGTGCTCCAGGGATTGCCTTTTCTATAGTAAATTATTCAAAAAATAATTTTTTACTGTCGCAAATTTTAATTACGCCACGGATTGCCTTTTCTATAGTAAATTATTCAAAAAATAATTTTTTACTGTCGCAAATTTTAATTACGCCAGGGATTGCCTTTTCTATAGTAAATTATTCAAAAAATAATTTTATACTGTCGCAAATTTTAATTACGCCAGGGATTGCCTTTTCTATAGTAAATTATTCAAAAAATAATTTTCAACTGTCGCAAATTTTAATTACGCCAGGGATTGCCTTTTCTATAGTAAATTATTCAAAAAATAATTTTTTACTGTCGCAAATTTTAATTACGCCAGGGATTGCCTTTTCTATAGTAAATTATTCAAAAAATAATTTTCTACTGTCGCAAATTTTAATTACGCCAGGGATTGCCTTTTCTATAGTAAATTATTCAAAAAATAATTTTTTACTGTCGCAAATTTTAATTACGCCAGGGATTGCCTTTTCTATAGTAAATTATTCAACAAATAATTTTTTACTGTCGCAAATTTTAATTACGCCAGGGATTGCCTTTTCTATAGTAAATTATTCAAAAATAATTTTATACTTTCGCAAATTTTAATTACGCCAGGGATTGCCTTTTCTATAGTAAATTATTCAAAAAATAATTTTATACTGTCGCAAATTTTAATTACGCCAGGGATTGCCTTTTCTATAGTAAATTATTCAAAAAATAATTTTCAACTGTCGCAAATTTTAATTACGCCAGGGATTGCCTTTTCTATAGTAAATTATACAAAAAATAATTTTTTACTGTCGCAAATTTTAATTACGCCAGGGATTGCCTTTTCTATAGTAAATTATTCAAAAAATAATTTTATACTGTCGCAAATTTTAATTACGCCAGGGATTGCCTTTTCTATAGTAAATTATTCAAAAAATAATTTTCAACTGTCGCAAATTTTAATTACGCCAGGGATTGCCTTTTCTATAGTAAATTATTCAAAAAATAATTTTTTACTGTCGCAAATTTCAAATCCGCCAGGGATTGCCTTTTCTATAGTAAATTATTCAAAAAATAATTTTTTACTATCGCAAGTTTTAATTGCGCCAGGGATTGCCTTTTCTATAGTAAATTATTCAAAAAATAATTTTTTACCGTCGCAAATTTTAATTACGCCAGGGATTGCCTTTTCTATAGTAAATTATTCAAAAAATAATTCTCTACTGTCGCAAATTGTAATTGCGCCAGGGATTGCCTTTTCTATAGTAAATTATTCAAAAAATAATTTTTTACTGTCGCAAATTTTAATTACGCCAGGGATTGCCTTTTCTATAGTAAATTATTCAAAAAATAATTTTATACTGTCGCAAATTTTAATTACGCCAGGGATTGCCTTTTCTATAGTAAATTATTCAAAAAATAATTTTTTACTGTCGCAAATTTTAATTACGCCAGGGATTGCCTTTTCTATAGTAAATTATACAAAAAATTATTTTTTACTGTCGCAAATTTTAAGTGCTCCAGGGATTGCCTTTTCTATAGTAAATTATTCAAAAAATAATTTTTTACTGTCGCAAATTTTAATTACGCCACGGATTGCCTTTTCTATAGTAAATTATTCAAAAAATAATTTTTTACTGTCGCAAATTTTAATTACGCCAGGGATTGCCTTTTCTATAGTAAATTATTCAAAAAATAATTTTATACTGTCGCAAATTTTAATTACGCCAGGGATTGCCTTTTCTATAGTAAATTATTCAAAAAATAATTTTCAACTGTCGCAAATTTTAATTACGCCAGGGATTGCCTTTTCTATAGTAAATTATTCAAAAAATAATTTTTTACTGTCGCAAATTTTAATTACGCCAGGGATTGCCTTTTCTATAGTAAATTATTCAAAAAATAATTTTCTACTGTCGCAAATTTTAATTACGCCAGGGATTGCCTTTTCTATAGTAAATTATTCAAAAATTAATTTTCTACTGTCGCAAGTTTTAATTGCGCCAGGG
This sequence comes from Dioctria linearis, assembly GCA_963930735.1. NCBI lineage: Eukaryota > Metazoa > Arthropoda > Insecta > Diptera > Asilidae > Dioctria > Dioctria linearis. Next base: position 37,802 of record CAWVNZ010001825.1, on the reverse strand, counting down.
ATTGCCTTTTCTACAGTAAATTTTGCAAAAAATAATTTTCTACTGTCGCAAATTTTAATTACGCCAGGGATTGCCTTTTCTATAGTAAATTATTCAAAAAATAATTTTTTACTATCGCAAGTTTTAATTGCGCCAGGGATTGCCTTTTCTATAGTAAATTATTCAAAAAATAATTTTCTACTGTCGCAAATTTTAATTACGCCAGGGATTGCCTTTTCTATAGTAAATTATTCAAAAATTAATTTTCTACTGTCGCAAGTTTTAATTGCGCCAGGGATTGCCTTTTCTATAGTAAATTATTCAAAAAATAATTTTTTACTGTCGCAAATTTCAAATCCGCCAGGGATTGCCTTTTCTATAGTAAATTATTCAAAAAATAATTTTTTACTATCGCAAGTTTTAATTGCGCCAGGGATTGCCTTTTCTACAGTAAATTATTCAAAAAATAATTTTATACTGTCGCAAATTTTAATTACGCCAGGGATTGCCTTTTCTATAGTAAATTATTCAAAAAATAATTTTCAACTGTCGCAAATTTTAATTACGCCAGGGATTGCCTTTTCTATAGTAAATTATTCAAAAAATAATTTTTTACTGTCGCAAATTTTAATTACGCCAGGGATTGCCTTTTCTATAGTAAATTATTCAAAAAATAATTTTCTACTGTCGCAAATTTTAATTACGCCAGGGATTGCCTTTTCTATAGTAAATTATTCAAAAATTAATTTTCTACTGTCGCAAGTTTTAATTGCGCCAGGGATTGCCTTTTCTATAGTAAATTATTCAAAAAATAATTTTTTACTGTCGCAAATTTCAAATCCGCCAGGGATTGCCTTTTCTATAGTAAATTATTCAAAAAATAATTTTTTACTATCGCAAGTTTTAATTGCGCCAGGGATTGCCTTTTCTATAGTAAATTATTCAAAAAATAATTTTTTACCGTCGCAAATTTTAATTACGCCAGGGATTGCCTTTTCTATAGTAAATTATTCAAAAAATAATTTTTTACTGTCGCAAATTTTAAGTGCGCCAGGGATTGCCTTTTCTATAGTAAATTATTCAAAAAATAATTTTTTACTGTCGCAAATTTTAATTACGCCACGGATTGCCTTTTCTATAGTAAATTATTCAAAAAATAATTTTTTACTTTCGCAAATTTTAATTACGCCAGGGATTGCCTTTTCTATAGTAAATTATTCAAAAAATAATTTTATACTGTCGCAAATTTTAATTACGCCAGGGATTGCCTTTTCTATAGTAAATTATTCAAAAAATAATTTTCAACTGTCGCAAATTTTAATTACGCCAGGGATTGCCTTTTCTATAGTAAATTATTCAAAAAATAATTTTTTACTGTCGCAAATTTCAAATCCGCCAGGGATTGCCTTTTCTATAGTAAATTATTCAAAAAATAATTTTTTACTGTCGCAAATTTTAAGTGCGCCAGGGATTGCCTTTTCTATAGTAAATTATTCAAAAAATAATTTTTTACTGTCGCAAATTTTAATTACGCCAGGGATTGCCTTTTCTATAGTAAATTATTCAAAAAATAATTTTATACTGTCGCAAATTTTAATTACGCCAGGGATTGCCTTTTCTATAGTAAATTATTCAAAAAATAATTTTCAACTGTCGCAAATTTTAATTACGCCAGGGATTGCCTTTTCTATAGTAAATTATTCAAAAAATAATTTTTTACTGTCGCAAATTTCAAATCCGCCAGGGATTGCCTTTTCTATAGTAAATTATTCAAAAAATAATTTTTTACTGTCGCAAATTTTAAGTGCGCCAGGGATTGCCTTTTCTATAGTAAATTATTCAAAAAATAATTTTTTACTGTCGCAAATTTTAATTACGCCACGGATTGCCTTTTCTATAGTAAATTATTCAAAAAATAATTTTTTACTGTCGCAAATTTTAATTACGCCAGGGATTGCCTTTTCTATAGTAAATTATTCAAAAAATAATTTTATACTGTCGCAAATTTTAATTACGCCAGGGATTGCCTTTTCTATAGTAAATTATTCAAAAAATAATTTTCAACTGTCGCAAATTTTAATTACGCCAGGGATTGCCTTTTCTATAGTAAATTATTCAAAAAATAATTTTTTACTGTCGCAAATTTCAAATCCGCCAGGGATTGCCTTTTCTATAGTAAATTATTCAAAAAATAATTTTTTACTGTCGCAAATTTTAAGTGCGCCAGGGATTGCCTTTTCTATAGTAAATTATTCAAAAAATAATTTTTTACTGTCGCAAATTTTAATTACGCCAGGGATTGCCTTTTCTATAGTAAATTATTCAAAAAATAATTTTTTACTGTGGCAAATTTTAATTACGCCAAGGATTGCCTTTTCTATAGTAAATTATTCAAAAAATAATTTTATACTGTCGCAAATTTTAATTACGCCAGGGTTTGCCTTTTCTATAGTAAATTATTCAAAAAATAATTTTCAACTGTCGCAAATTTTAATTACGCCAGGGATTGCCTTTTCTATAGTAAATTATTAAAAAAATAATTTTTTACTGTCGCAAATTTCAAATCCGCCAGGGATTGCCTTTTCTATAGTAAATTATTCAAAAAATAATTTTTTACTGTCGCAAATTTTAAGTGCGCCAGGGATTGCCTTTTCTATAGTAAATTATTCAAAAAATAATTTTTTACTGTCGCAAATTTTAATTACGCCAGGGATTGCCTTTTCTATAGTAAATTATTCAAAAAATAATTTTTTACTGTCGCAAATTTTAATTACGCCAGGGATTGCCTTTTCTATAGTAAATTATTCAAAAAATAATTTTTTACTGTCGCAAATTTCAAATCCGCCAGGGATTGCCTTTTCTATAGTAAATTATTCAAAAAATAATTTTTTACTATCGCAAGTTTTAATTGCGCCAGGGATTGCCTTTTCTATAGTAAATTATTCAAAAAATAATTTTTTACCGTCGCAAATTTTAATTACGCCAGGGATTGCCTTTTCTATAGTAAATTATTCAAAAAATAATTTTTTACTGTCGCAAATTTTAATTACGCCAGGGATTGCCTTTTCTATAGTAAATTATTCAAAAAATAATTTTTTACTGTCGCAAATTTTAATTACGCCAGGGATTGCCTTTTCTATAGTAAATTATTCAAAAAATAATTTTTTACTGTCGCAAATTTTAATTACGCCAGGGATTGCCTTTTCTATAGTAAATTATTCAAAAAATAATTTTTTACTGTCGCAAATTTTAATTACGCCAGGGATTGCCTTTTCTATAGTAAATTATTCAAAAAATAATTTTTTACTGTCGCAAATTTCAAATCCGCCAGGGATTGCCTTTTCTATAGTAAATTATTCAAAAAATAATTTTTTACTGTCGCAAATTTTAAGTGCGCCAGGGATTGCCTTTTCTATAGTAAATTATTCAAAAAATAATTTTTTACTGTCGCAAATTTTAATTACGCCAGGGATTGCCTTTTCTATAGTAAATTATTCAAAAAATAATTTTTTACTGTCGCAAATTTTAATTACGCCAGGGATTGCCTTTTCTATAGTAAATTATTCAAAAAATAATTTTTTACTGTCGCAAATTTTAAGTGCGACAGGGATTGCCTTTTCTATAGTAAATTATTCAAAAAATAATTTTTTACTGTCGCAAATTTTAATTGCGCCAGGGATTGCCTTTTCTGTAGTAAATTATTCAAAAAATAATTTTTTACTGTCGCAAATTTTAATTACGCCAGGGATTGCCTTTACTATAGTAAATTATTCAAAAAATAATTTTATACTGTCGCAAATTTTAATTACGCCAGGGATTGCCTTTTCTATAGTAAATTATTCAAAAAATAATTTTCAACTGTCGCAAATTTTAACTACGCCAGGGATTGCCTTTTCTATAGTAAATTTTGCAAAAAATAATTTTTTACTGTCGCAAATTTTAATTACGCCAGGGATTGCCTTTTCTATAGTAAATTATTCAAAAAATAATTTTATACTGTCGCAAATTTTAATTACGCCAGGGATTGCCTTTTCTATAGTAAATTATTCAAAAAATAATTTTCAACTGTCGCAAATTTTAATTACGCCAGGGATTGCCTTTTCTATAGTAAATTATTCAAAAAATAATTTTTTACTGTCGCAAATTTCAAATCCGCCAGGGATTGCCTTTTCTATAGTAAATTATTCAAAAAATAATTTTTTACTGTCGCAAATTTTAAGTGCGCCAGGGATTGCCTTTTCTATAGTAAATTATTCAAAAAATAATTTTTTACTGTCGCAAATTTTAATTACGCCACGGATTGCCTTTTCTATAGTAAATTATTCAAAAAATAATTTTTTACTGTCGCAAATTTTAATTACGCCAGGGATTGCCTTTTCTATAGTAAATTATTCAAAAAATAATTTTATACTGTCGCAAATTTTAATTACGCCAGGGATTGCCTTTTCTATAGTAAATTATTCAAAAAATAATTTTCAACTGTCGCAAATTTTAATTACGCCAGGGATTGCCTTTTCTATAGTAAATTATTCAAAAAATAATTTTTTACTGTCGCAAATTTCAAATCCGCCAGGGATTGCCTTTTCTATAGTAAATTATTCAAAAAATAATTTTTTACTGTCGCAAATTTTAAGTGCGCCAGGGATTGCCTTTTCTATAGTAAATTATTCAAAAAATAATTTTTTACTGTCGCAAATTTTAATTACGCCAGGGATTGCCTTTTCTATAGTAAATTATTCAAAAAATAATTTTTTACTGTCGCAAATTTTAATTACGCCAAGGATTGCCTTTTCTATAGTAAATTATTCAAAAAATAATTTTATACTGTCGCAAATTTTAATTACGCCAGGGATTGCCTTTTCTATAGTAAATTATTCAAAAAATAATTTTCAACTGTCGCAAATTTTAATTACGCCAGGGATTGCCTTTTCTATAGTAAATTATTAAAAAAATAATTTTTTACTGTCGCAAATTTCAAATCCGCCAGGGATTGCCTTTTCTATAGTAAATTATTCAAAAAATAATTTTTTACTGTCGCAAATTTTAAGTGCGCCAGGGATTGCCTTTTCTATAGTAAATTATTCAAAAAATAATTTTATACTGTCGCAAATTTTAATTACGCCAGGGATTGCCTTTTCTATAGTAAATTATTCAAAAAATAATTTTTTACTGTCGCAAATTTTAATTACGCCAGGGATTGCCTTTTCTATAGTAAATTATTCAAAAAATAATTTTTTACTGTCGCAAATTTCAAATCCGCCAGGGATTGCCTTTTCTATAGTAAATTATTCAAAAAATAATTTTTTACTATCGCAAGTTTTAATTGCGCCAGGGATTGCCTTTTCTATAGTAAATTATTCAAAAAATAATTTTTTACCGTCGCAAATTTTAATTACGCCAGGGATTGCCTTTTCTATAGTAAATTATTCAAAAAATAATTTTTTACTGTCGCAAATTTTAATTACGCCAGGGATTGCCTTTTCTATAGTAAATTATTCAAAAAATAATTTTTTACTGTCGCAAATTTTAATTACGCCAGGGATTGCCTTTTCTATAGTAAATTATTCAAAAAATAATTTTTTACTGTCGCAAATTTTAATTACGCCAGGGATTGCCTTTTCTATAGTAAATTATTCAAAAAATAATTTTTTACTGTCGCAAATTTTAATTACGCCAGGGATTGCCTTTTCTATAGTAAATTATTCAAAAAATAATTTTTTACTGTCGCAAATTTCAAATCCGCCAGGGATTGCCTTTTCTATAGTAAATTATTCAAAAAATAATTTTTTACTGTCGCAAATTTTAAGTGCGCCAGGGATTGCCTTTTCTATAGTAAATTATTCAAAAAATAATTTTTTACTGTCGCAAATTTTAATTACGCCAGGGATTGCCTTTTCTATAGTAAATTATTCAAAAAATAATTTTTTACTGTCGCAAATTTTAATTACGCCAGGGATTGCCTTTTCTATAGTAAATTATTCAAAAAATAATTTTTTACTGTCGCAAATTTTAAGTGCGACAGGGATTGCCTTTTCTATAGTAAATTATTCAAAAAATAATTTTTTACTGTCGCAAATTTTAATTGCGCCAGGGATTGCCTTTTCTGTAGTAAATTATTCAAAAAATAATTTTTTACTGTCGCAAATTTTAATTACGCCAGGGATTGCCTTTACTATAGTAAATTATTCAAAAAATAATTTTATACTGTCGCAAATTTTAATTACGCCAGGGATTGCCTTTTCTATAGTAAATTATTCAAAAAATAATTTTCAACTGTCGCAAATTTTAACTACGCCAGGGATTGCCTTTTCTATAGTAAATTTTGCAAAAAATAATTTTTTACTGTCGCAAATTTTAATTGCTCCAGGGATTGCCTTTTCTATAGTAAATTATTCAAAAAATAATTTTTTACTGTCGCAAATTTTAATTACGCCAGGGATTGCCTTTTCTATAGTAAATTATTCAAAAAATAATTTTCTACTGTCGCAAATTTTAATTACGCCAGGGATTGCCTTTTCTATAGTAAATTATTCAAAAATTAATTTTCTACTGTCGCATGTTTTAATTGCGCCAGGGATTGCCTTTTCTACAGTAAATTTTGCAAAAAATAATTTTCTACTGTCGCAAATTTTAATTACGCCAGGGATTGCCTTTTCTATAGTAAATTATTCAAAAAATAATTTTATACTGTCGCAAATGTAATTGCGCCAGGGATTGCCTTTTCTATAGTAAATTATTCAAAAAATAATTTTCTACTGTCGCAAATTTTAATTACGCCAGGGATTGCCTTTTCTATAGTAAATTTCTCACAAATTAATTTTTTATTTTCGCAAATTTTAATTACGCCAGGGATTGCCTTTTCTATAGTAAATTATTCAAAAAATAATTTTATACTGTCGCAAATTTTAATTACGCCAGGGATTGCCTTTTCTATAGTAAATTATTCAAAAAATAATTTTTTACTGTCGCAAATTTTAAATATCCCAGGGATTGCCTTTTATATAGTAAATTATTCAAAAAATAATTTTTTACTGTCGCAAATTTTAATTACGCCAGGGATTGCCTTTTCTATAGTAAATTATTCAAAAAATAATTTTTACTGTCGCAAATTTCAAATCCGCCAGGGATTGCCTTTTCTATAGTAAATTATTCAAAAAATAATTTTTTACTGTCGCAAATTTTAAGTGCGCCAGGGATTGCCTTTTCTATAGTAAATTATTCAAAAAATAATTTTTTACTGTCGCAAATTTTAATTACGCCACGGATTGCCTTTTCTATAGTAAATTATTCAAAAAATAATTTTTTACTGTCGCAAATTTTAATTACGCCAGGGATTGCCTTTTCTATAGTAAATTATTCAAAAAATAATTTTATACTGTCGCAAATTTTAATTACGCCAGGGATTGCCTTTTCTATAGTAAATTATTCAAAAAATAATTTTCAACTGTCGCAAATTTTAATTACGCCAGGGATTGCCTTTTCTATAGTAAATTATTCAAAAAATAATTTTTTACTGTCGCAAATTTCAAATCCGCCAGGGATTGCCTTTTCTATAGTAAATTATTCAAAAAATAATTTTTTACTGTCGCAAATTTTAAGTGCGCCAGGGATTGCCTTTTCTATAGTAAATTATTCAAAAAATAATTTTTTACTGTCGCAAATTTTAATTACGCCAGGGATTGCCTTTTCTATAGTAAATTATTCAAAAAATAATTTTTTACTGTCGCAAATTTTAATTACGCCAAGGATTGCCTTTTCTATAGTAAATTATTCAAAAAATAATTTTATACTGTCGCAAATTTTAATTACGCCAGGGATTGCCTTTTCTATAGTAAATTATTCAAAAAATAATTTTCAACTGTCGCAAATTTTAATTACGCCAGGGATTGCCTTTTCTATAGTAAATTATTCAAAAAATAATTTTTTACTGTCGCAAATTTCAAATCCGCCAGGGATTGCCTTTTCTATAGTAAATTATTCAAAAAATAATTTTTTACTGTCGCAAATTTTAAGTGCGCCAGGGATTGCCTTTTCTATAGTAAATTATTCAAAAAATAATTTTTTACTGTCGCAAATTTTAATTACGCCAGGGATTGCCTTTTCTATAGTAAATTATTCAAAAAATAATTTTTTACTGTCGCAAATTTCAAATCCGCCAGGGATTGCCTTTTCTATAGTAAATTATTCAAAAAATAATTTTTTACTATCGCAAGTTTTAATTGCGCCAGGGATTGCCTTTTCTATAGTAAATTATTCAAAAAATAATTTTTTACCGTCGCAAATTTTAATTACGCCAGGGATTGCCTTTTCTATAGTAAATTATTCAAAAAATAATTTTTTACTGTCGCAAATTTTAATTACGCCAGGGATTGCCTTTTCTATAGTAAATTATTCAAAAAATAATTTTTTACTGTCGCAAATTTTAATTACGCCAGGGATTGCCTTTTCTATAGTAAATTATTCAAAAAATAATTTTTTACTGTCGCAAATTTTAATTACGCCAGGGATTGCCTTTTCTATAGTAAATTATTCAAAAAATAATTTTTTACTGTCGCAAATTTTAATTACGCCAGGGATTGCCTTTTCTATAGTAAATTATTCAAAAAATAATTTTTTACTGTCGCAAATTTCAAATCCGCCAGGGATTGCCTTTTCTATAGTAAATTATTCAAAAAATAATTTTTTACTGTCGCAAATTTTAAGTGCGCCAGGGATTGCCTTTTCTATAGTAAATTATTCAAAAAATAATTTTTTACTGTCGCAAATTTTAATTACGCCAGGGATTGCCTTTTCTATAGTAAATTATTCAAAAAATAATTTTTTACTGTCGCAAATTTTAATTACGCCAGGGATTGCCTTTTCTATAGTAAATTATTCAAAAAATAATTTTTTACTGTCGCAAATTTTAAGTGCTCCAGGGATTGCCTTTTCTATAGTAAATTATTCAAAAAATAATTTTTTACTGTCGCAAATTTTAATTACGCCAGGGATTGCCTTTTCTGTAGTAAATTATTCAAAAAATAATTTTTTACTGTCGCAAATTTTAATTACGCCAGGGATTGCCTTTACTATAGTAAATTATTCAAAAAATAATTTTATACTGTCGCAAATTTTAATTACGCCAGGGATTGCCTTTTCTATAGTAAATTATTCAAAAAATAATTTTCAACTGTCGCAAATTTTAACTACGCCAGGGATTGCCTTTTCTATAGTAAATTTTGCAAAAAATAATTTTTTACTGTCGCAAATTTTAATTGCTCCAGGGATTGCCTTTTCTATAGTAAATTATTCAAAAAATAATTTTTTACTGTCGCAAATTTTAATTACGCCAGGGATTGCCTTTTCTATAGTAAATTATTCAAAAAATAATTTTCTACTGTCGCAAATTTTAATTACGCCAGGGATTGCCTTTTCTATAGTAAATTATTCAAAAATTAATTTTCTACTGTCGCAAGTTTTAATTGCGCCAGGGATTGCCTTTTCTACAGTAAATTTTGCAAAAAATAATTTTCTACTGTCGCAAATTTTAATTACGCCAGGGATTGCCTTTTCTATAGTAAATTATTCAAAAAATAATTTTATACTGTCGCAAATGTAATTGCGCCAGGGATTGCCTTTTCTATAGTAAATTATTCAAAAAATAATTTTCTACTGTCGCAAATTTTAATTACGCCAAGGATTGCCTTTTCTATAGTAAATTTCTCACAAATTAATTTTTTATTTTCGCAAATTTTAATTACGCCAGGGATTGCCTTTTCTATAGTAAATTATTCAAAAAATAATTTTATACTGTCGCAAATTTTAATTACGCCAGGGATTGCCTTTTCTATAGTAAATTATTCAAAAAATAATTTTTTACTGTCGCAAATTTTAAATATCCCAGGGATTGCCTTTTATATAGTAAATTATTCAAAAAATAATTTTTTACTGTCGCAAATTTTAATTACGCCAGGGATTGCCTTTTCTATAGTAAATTATTCAAAAAATAATTTTCTACTGTCGCAAATTTTAATTACGCCAGGGATTGCCTTTTCTATAGTAAATTATTCAAAAATTAATTTTCTACTGTCGGAAGTTTTAATTGCGCCAGGGATTGCCTTTTCTACAGTAAATTTTGCAAAAAATAATTTTTTACTGTCGCAAATTTTAATTACGCCAGGGATTGCCTTTTCTATAGTAAATTATTCAAAAAATAATTTTCTACTGTCGCAAATTTCAAATCCGCCAGGGATTGCCTTTTCTATAGTAAATTATTCAAAAAATAATTTTTTACTATCGCAAGTTTTAATTGCGCCAGGGATTGCCTTTTCTATAGTAAATTATTCAAAAAATAATTTTTTACTGTCGCAAATTTTAATTACGCCAGGGATTGCCTTTTCTATAGTAAATTATTCAAAAAATAATTTTTTACTGTCGCAAATTTTAAGTGCTCCAGGGATTGCCTTTTCTATAGTAAATTATTCAAAAAATAATTTTTTACTGTCGCAAATTTTAATTACGCCACGGATTGCCTTTTCTATAGTAAATTATTCAAAAAATAATTTTTTACTGTCGCAAATTTTAATTACGCCAGGGATTGCCTTTTCTATAGTAAATTATTCAAAAAATAATTTTTTACTGTCGCAAATTTTAATTACGCCACGGATTGCCTTTTCTATAGTAAATTATTCAAAAAATAATTTTTTACTGTCGCAAATTTTAATTACGCCAGGGATTGCCTTTTCTATAGTAAATTATTCAAAAAATAATTTTATACTGTCGCAAATTTTAATTACGCCAGGGATTGCCTTTTCTATAGTAAATTATTCAAAAAATAATTTTCAACTGTCGCAAATTTTAATTACGCCAGGGATTGCCTTTTCTATAGTAAATTATTCAAAAAATAATTTTCTACTGTCGCAAATTTTAATTACGCCAGGGATTGCCTTTTCTATAGTAAATTATTCAAAAATTAATTTTCTACTGTCGCAAGTTTTAATTGCGCCAGGGATTGCCTTTTCTACAGTAAATTTTGCAAAAAATAATTTTCTACTGTCGCAAATTTTAATTACGCCAGGGATTGCCTTTTCTATAGTAAATTATTCAAAAAATAATTTTTTACTATCGCAAGTTTTAATTGCGCCAGGGATTGCCTTTTCTATAGTAAATTATTCAAAAAATAATTTTCTACTGTCGCAAATTTTAATTACGCCAGGGATTGCCTTTTCTATAGTAAATTATTCAAAAATTAATTTTCTACTGTCGCAAGTTTTAATTGCGCCAGGGATTGCCTTTTCTATAGTAAATTATTCAAAAAATAATTTTTTACTGTCGCAAATTTCAAATCCGCCAGGGATTGCCTTTTCTATAGTAAATTATTCAAAAAATAATTTTTTACTATCGCAAGTTTTAATTGCGCCAGGGATTGCCTTTTCTACAGTAAATTATTCAAAAAATAATTTTATACTGTCGCAAATTTTAATTACGCCAGGGATTGCCTTTTCTATAGTAAATTATTCAAAAAATAATTTTCAACTGTCGCAAATTTTAATTACGCCAGGGATTGCCTTTTCTATAGTAAATTATTCAAAAAATAATTTTTTACTGTCGCAAATTTTAATTACGCCAGGGATTGCCTTTTCTATAGTAAATTATTCAAAAAATAATTTTCTACTGTCGCAAATTTTAATTACGCCAGGGATTGCCTTTTCTATAGTAAATTATTCAAAAATTAATTTTCTACTGTCGCAAGTTTTAATTGCGCCAGGGATTGCCTTTTCTATAGTAAATTATTCAAAAAATAATTTTTTACTGTCGCAAATTTCAAATCCGCCAGGGATTGCCTTTTCTATAGTAAATTATTCAAAAAATAGTTTTTTACTATCGCAAGTTTTAATTGCGCCAGGGATTGCCTTTTCTATAGTAAATTATTCAAAAAATAATTTTTTACCGTCGCAAATTTTAATTACGCCAGGGATTGCCTTTTCTATAGTAAATTATTCAAAAAATAATTTTTTACTGTCGCAAATTTTAAGTGCGCCAGGGATTGCCTTTTCTATAGTAAATTATTCAAAAAATAATTTTTTACTGTCGCAAATTTTAATTACGCCACGGATTGCCTTTTCTATAGTAAATTATTCAAAAAATAATTTTTTACTGTCGCAAATTTTAATTACGCCAGGGATTGCCTTTTCTATAGTAAATTATTCAAAAAATAATTTTATACTGTCGCAAATTTTAATTACGCCAGGGATTGCCTTTTCTATAGTAAATTATTCAAAAAATAATTTTCAACTGTCGCAAATTTTAATTACGCCAGGGATTGCCTTTTCTATAGTAAATTATTCAAAAAATAATTTTTTACTGTCGCAAATTTTAAGTGCGCCAGGGATTGCCTTTTCTATAGTAAATTATTCAAAAAATAATTTTTTACTGTCGCAAATTTTAAGTGCGCCAGGGATTGCCTTTTCTATAGTAAATTATTCAAAAAATAATTTTTTACTGTCGCAAATTTTAATTACGCCAGGGATTGCCTTTTCTATAGTAAATTATTCAAAAAATAATTTTATACTGTCGCAAATTTTAATTACGCCAGGGATTGCCTTTTCTATAGTAAATTATTCAAAAAATAATTTTCAACTGTCGCAAATTTTAATTACGCCAGGGATTGCCTTTTCTATAGTAAATTATTCAAAAAATAATTTTTTACTGTCGCAAATTTCAAATCCGCCAGGGATTGCCTTTTCTATAGTAAATTATTCAAAAAATAATTTTTTACTGTCGCAAATTTTAAGTGCGCCAGGGATTGCCTTTTCTATAGTAAATTATTCAAAAAATAATTTTTTACTGTCGCAAATTTTAATTACGCCAGGGATTGCCTTTTCTATAGTAAATTATTCAAAAAATAATTTTTTACTGTCGCAAATTTTAATTACGCCAAGGATTGCCTTTTCTATAGTAAATTATTCAAAAAATAATTTTATACTGTCGCAAATTTTAATTACGCCAGGGATTGCCTTTTCTATAGTAAATTATTCAAAAAATAATTTTCAACTGTCGCAAATTTTAATTACGCCAGGGATTGCCTTTTCTATAGTAAATTATTCAAAAAATAATTTTTTACTGTCGCAAATTTCAAATCCGCCAGGGATTGCCTTTTCTATAGTAAATTATTCAAAAAATAATTTTTTACTGTCGCAAATTTTAAGTGCGCCAGGGATTGCCTTTTCTATAGTAAATTATTCAAAAAATAATTTTTTACTGTCGCAAATTTTAATTACGCCAGGGATTGCCTTTTCTATAGTAAATTATTCAAAAAATAATTTTTTACTGTCGCAAATTTTAATTACGCCAGGGATTGCCTTTTCTATAGTAAATTATTCAAAAAATAATTTTTTACTGTCGCAAATTTCAAATCCGCCAGGGATTGCCTTTTCTATAGTAAATTATTCAAAAAATAATTTTTTACTATCGCAAGTTTTAATTGCGCCAGGGATTGCCTTTTCTATAGTAAATTATTCAAAAAATAATTTTTTACCGTCGCAAATTTTAGTTACGCCAGGGATTGCCTTTTCTATAGTAAATTATTCAAAAAATAATTTTTTACTGTCGCAAATTTTAATTACGCCAGGGATTGCCTTTTCTATAGTAAATTATTCAAAAAATAATTTTTTACTGTCGCAAATTTTAATTACGCCAGGGATTGCCTTTTCTATAGTAAATTATTCAAAAAATAATTTTTTACTGTCGCAAATTTTAATTACGCCAGGGATTGCCTTTTCTATAGTAAATTATTCAAAAAATAATTTTTTACTGTCGCAAATTTTAATTACGCCAGGGATTGCCTTTTCTATAGTAAATTATTCAAAAAATAATTTTTTACTGTCGCAAATATCAAATCCGCCAGGGATTGCCTTTTCTATAGTAAATTATTCAAAAAATAATTTTTTACTGTCGCAAATTTTAAGTGCGCCAGGGATTGCCTTTTCTATAGTAAATTATTCAAAAAATAATTTTTTACTGTCGCAAATTTTAATTACGCCAGGGATTGCCTTTTCTATAGTAAATTATTCAAGAAATAATTTTTTACTGTCGCAAATTTTAATTACGCCAGGGATTGCCTTTTCTATAGTAAATTATTCAAAAAATAATTTTTTACTGTCGCAAGTTTTAAGTGCGACAGGGATTGCCTCTTCTATAGTAAATTATTCAAAAAATAATTTTTTACTGTCGCAAATTTTAATTGCGCCAGGGATTGCCTTTTCTGTAGTAAATTATTCAAAAAATAATTTTTTACTGTCGCAAATTTTAATTACGCCAGGGATTGCCTTTACTATAGTAAATTATTCAAAAAATAATTTTATACTGTCGCAAATTTTAATTACGCCAGGGATTGCCTTTTCTATAGTAAATTATTCAAAAAATAATTTTCAACTGTCGCAAATTTTAACTACGCCAGGGATTGCCTTTTCTATAGTAAATTTTGCAAAAAATAATTTTTTACTGTCGCAAATTTTAATTGCTCCAGGGATTGCCTTTTCTATAGTAAATTATTCAAAAAATAATTTTTTACTGTCGCAAATTTTAATTACGCCAGGGATTGCCTTTTCTATAGTAAATTATTCAAAAAATAATTTTCTACTGTCGCAAATTTTAATTACGCCAGGGATTGCCTTTTCTATAGTAAATTATTCTAAAATTAATTTTCTACTGTCGCAAGTTTTAATTGCGCCAGGGATTGCCTTTTCTACAGTAAATTTTGCAAAAAATAATTTTCTACTGTCGCAAATTTTAATTACGCCAGGGATTGCCTTTTCTATAGTAAATTATTCAAAAAATAATTTTATACTGTCGCAAATGTAATTGCGCCAGGGATTGCCTTTTCTATAGTAAATTATTCAAAAAATAATTTTCTACTGTCGCAAATTTTAATTACGCCAGGGATTGCCTTTTCTATAGTAAATTTCTCACAAATTAATTTTTTATTTTCGCAAATTTTAATTACGCCAGGGATTGCCTTTTCTATAGTAAATTATTCAAAAAATAATTTTATACTGTCGCAAATTTTAATTACGCCAGGGATTGCCTTTTCTATAGTAAATTATTCAAAAAATAATTTTTTACTGTCGCAAATTTTAAATATCCCAGGGATTGCCTTTTATATAGTAAATTATTCAAAAAATAATTTTTTACTGTCGCAAATTTTAATTACGCCAGGGATTGCCTTTTCTATAGTAAATTATTCAAAAAATAATTTTTTACTGTCGCAAATTTCAAATCCGCCAGGGATTGCCTTTTCTATAGTAAATTATTCAAAAAATAATTTTTTACTGTCGCAAATTTTAAGTGCGCCAGGGATTGCCTTTTCTATAGTAAATTATTCAAAAAATAATTTTTTACTGTCGCAAATTTTAATTACGCCACGGATTGCCTTTTCTATAGTAAATTATTCAAAAAATAATTTTTTACTGTCGCAAATTTTAATTACGCCAGGGATTGCCTTTTCTATAGTAAATTATTCAAAAAATAATTTTATACTGTCGCAAATTTTAATTACGCCAGGGATTGCCTTTTCTATAGTAAATTATTCAAAAAATAATTTTCAACTGTCGCAAATTTTAATTACGCCAGGGATTGCCTATTCTATAGTAAATTATTCAAAAAATAATTTTTTACTGTCGCAAATTTCAAATCCGCCAGGGATTGCCTTTTCTATAGTAAATTATTCAAAAAATAATTTTTTACTGTCGCAAATTTTAAGTGCGCCAGGGATTGCCTTTTCTATAGTAAATTATTCAAAAAATAATTTTTTACTGTCGCAAATTTTAATTACGCCAGGGATTGCCTTTTCTATTGTAAATTATTCAAAAAATAATTTTTTACTGTCGCAAATTTTAATTACGCCAAGGATTGCCTTTTCTATAGTAAATTATTCAAAAAATAATTTTATACTGTCGCAAATTTTAATTACGCCAGGGATTGCCTTTTCTATAGTAAATTATTCAAAAAATAATTTTCAACTGTCGCAAATTTTAATTACGCCAGGGATTGCCTTTTCTATAGTAAATTATTCAAAAAATAATTTTTTACTGTCGCAAATTTCAAATCCGCCAGGGATTGCCTTTTCTATAGTAAATTATTCAAAAAATAATTTTTTACTGTCGCAAATTTTAAGTGCGCCAGGGATTGCCTTTTCTATAGTAAATTATTCAAAAAATAATTTTTTACTGTCGCAAATTTTAATTACGCCAGGGATTGCCTTTTCTATAGTAAATTATTCAAAAAATAATTTTTTACTGTCGCAAATTTTAATTACGCCAGGGATTGCCTTTTCTATAGTAAATTATTCAAAAAATAATTTTTTACTGTCGCAAATTTCAAATCCGCCAGGGATTGCCTTTTCTATAGTAAATTATTCAAAAAATAATTTTTTACTATCGCAAGTTTTAATTGCGCCAGGGATTGCCTTTTCTATAGTAAATTATTCAAAAAATAATTTTTTACCGTCGCAAATTTTAATTACGCCAAGGATTGCCTTTTCTATAGTAAATTATTCAAAAAATAATTTTTTACTGTCGCAAATTTTAATTACGCCAGGGATTGCCTTTTCTATAGTAAATTATTCAAAAAATAATTTTTTACTGTCGCAAATTTTAATTACGCCAGGGATTGCCTTTTCTATAGTAAATTATTCAAAAAATAATTTTTTACTGTCGCAAATTTTAATTACGCCAGGGATTGCCTTTTCTATAGTAAATTATTCAAAAAATAATTTTTTACTGTCGCAAATTTTAATTACGCCAGGGATTGCCTTTTCTATAGTAAATTATTCAAAAAATAATTTTTTACTGTCGCAAATTTTAATTACGCCAGGGATTGCCTTTTCTATAGTAAATTATTCAAAAAATAATTTTTTACTGTCGCAAATTTTAATTACGCCAGGGATTGCCTTTTCTATAGTAAATTATTCAAAAAATAATTTTTTACTGTCGCAAATTTTAAGTGCTCCAGGGATTGCCTTTTCTATAGTAAATTATTCAAAAAATAATTTTTTACTGTCGCAAATTTTAATTACGCCAGGGATTGCCTTTTCTGTAGTAAATTATTCAAAAAATAATTTTTTACTGTCGCAAATTTTAATTACGCCAGGGATTGCCTTTACTATAGTAAATTATTCAAAAAATAATTTTATACTGTCGCAAATTTTAATTACGCCAGGGATTGCCTTTTCTATAGTAAATTATTCAAAAAATAATTTTCAACTGTCGCAAATTTTAACTACGCCAGGGATTGCCTTTTCTATAGTAAATTTTGCAAAAAATAATTTTTTACTGTCGCAAATTTTAATTGCTCCAGGGATTGCCTTTTCTATAGTAAATTATTCAAAAAATAATTTTTTACTGTCGCAAATTTTAATTACGCCAGGGATTGCCTTTTCTATAGTAAATTATTCAAAAAATAATTTTCTACTGTCGCAAATTTTAATTACGCCAGGGATTGCCTTTTCTATAGTAAATTATTCAAAAATTAATTTTCTACTGTCGCAAGTTTTAATTGCGCCAGGGATTGCCTTTTCTACAGTAAATTTTGCAAAAAATAATTTTCTACTGTCGCAAATTTTAATTACGCCAGGGATTGCCTTTTCTATAGTAAATTATTCAAAAAATAATTTTATACTGTCGCAAATGTAATTGCGCCAGGGATTGCCTTTTCTATAGTAAATTATTCAAAAAATAATTTTCTACTGTCGCAAATTTTAATTACGCCAGGGATTGCCTTTTCTATAGTAAATTTCTCACAAATTAATTTTTTATTTTCGCAAATTTTAATTACGCCAGGGATTGCCTTTTCTATAGTAAATTTTTCAAAAAATAATTTTATACTGTCGCAAATTTTAATTATGCCAGGGATTGCCTTTTCTATAGTAAATTATTCAAAAAATAATTTTTTACTGTCGCAAATTTTAAATATCCCAGGGATTGCCTTTTATATAGTAAATTATTCAAAAAATAATTTTTTACTGTCGCAAATTTTAATTACGCCAGGGATTGCCTTTTCTATAGTAAATTATTCAAAAAATAATTTTCTACTGTCGCAAATTTTAATTACGCCAGGGATTGCCTTTTCTATAGTAAATTATTCAAAAATTAATTTTCTACTGTCGGAAGTTTTAATTGCGCCAGGGATTGCCTTTTCTACAGTAAATTTTGCAAAAAATAATTTTTTACTGTCGCAAATTTTAATTACGCCAGGGATTGCCTTTTCTATAGTAAATTATTCAAAAAATAATTTTCTACTGTCGCAAATTTCAAATCCGCCAGGGATTGCCTTTTCTATAGTAAATTATTCAAAAAATAATTTTATACTATCGCAAGTTTTAATTGCGCCAGGGATTGCCTTTTCTATAGTAAATTATTCAAAAAATAATTTTTTACTGTCGCAAATTTTAATTACGCCAGGGATTGCCTTTTCTATAGTAAATTATTCAAAAAATAATTTTTTACTGTCGCAAATTTTAAGTGCTCCAGGGATTGCCTTTTCTATAGTAAATTATTCAAAAAATAATTTTTTACTGTCGCAAATTTTAATTACGCCACGGATTGCCTTTTCTATAGTAAATTATTCAAAAAATAATTTTTTACTGTCGCAAATTTTAATTACGCCAGGGATTGCCTTTTCTATAGTAAATTATTCAAAAAATAATTTTATACTGTCGCAAATTTTAATTACGCCAGGGATTGCCTTTTCTATAGTAAATTATTCAAAAAATAATTTTCAACTGTCGCAAATTTTAATTACGCCAGGGATTGCCTTTTCTATAGTAAATTATTCAAAAAATAATTTTTTACTGTCGCAAATTTTAATTACGCCAGGGATTGCCTTTTCTATAGTAAATTATTCAAAAAATAATTTTCTACTGTCGCAAATTTTAATTACGCCAGGGATTGCCTTTTCTATAGTAAATTATTCAAAAATTAATTTTCTACTGTCGCAAGTTTTAATTGCGCCAGGGATTGCCTTTTCTACAGTAAATTTTGCAAAAAATAATTTTCTACTGTCGCAAATTTTAATTACGCCAGGGATTGCCTTTTCTATAGTAAATTATTCAAAAAATAATTTTTTACTATCGCAAGTTTTAATTGCGCCAGGGATTGCCTTTTCTATAGTAAATTATTCAAAAAATAATTTTCTACTGTCGCAAATTTTAATTACGCCAGGGATTGCCTTTTCTATAGTAAATTATTCAAAAATTAATTTTCTACTGTCGCAAGTTTTAATTGCGCCAGGGATTGCCTTTTCTATAGTAAATTATTCAAAAAATAATTTTTTACTGTCGCAAATTTCAAATCCGCCAGGGATTGCCTTTTCTATAGTAAATTATTCAAAAAATAATTTTTTACTATCGCAAGTTTTAATTGCGCCAGGGATTGCCTTTTCTACAGTAAATTATTCAAAAAATAATTTTATACTGTCGCAAATTTTAATTACGCCAGGGATTGCCTTTTCTATAGTAAATTATTCAAAAAATAATTTTCAACTGTCGCAAATTTTAATTACGCCAGGGATTGCCTTTTCTATAGTAAATTATTCAAAAAATAATTTTTTACTGTCGCAAATTTTAATTACGCCAGGGATTGCCTTTTCTATAGTAAATTATTCAAAAAATAATTTTCTACTGTCGCAAATTTTAATTACGCCAGGGATTGCCTTTTCTATAGTAAATTATTCAAAAATTAATTTTCTACTGTCGCAAGTTTTAATTGCGCCAGGGATTGCCTTTTCTATAGTAAATTATTCAAAAAATAATTTTTTACTGTCGCAAATTTCAAATCCGCCAGGGATTGCCTTTTCTATAGTAAATTATTCAAAAAATAATTTTTTACTATCGCAAGTTTTAATTGCGCCAGGGATTGCCTTTTCTATAGTAAATTATTCAAAAAATAATTTTTTACCGTCGCAAATTTTAATTACGCCAGGGATTGCCTTTTCTATAGTAAATTATTCAAAAAATAATTTTTTACTGTCGCAAATTTTAAGTGCGCCAGGGATTGCCTTTTCTATAGTAAATTATTCAAAAAATAATTTTTTACTGTCGCAAATTTTAATTACGCCACGGATTGCCTTTTCTATAGTAAATTATTCAAAAAATAATTTTTTACTGTCGCAAATTTTAATTACGCCAGGGATTGCCTTTTCTATAGTAAATTATTCAAAAAATATTTTTATACTGTCGCAAATTTTAATTACGCCAGGGATTGCCTTTTCTATAGTAAATTATTCAAAAAATAATTTTCAACTGTCGCAAATTTTAATTACGCCAGGGATTGCCTTTTCTATAGTAAATTATTCAAAAAATAATTTTTTACTGTCGCAAATTTCAAATCCGCCAGGGATTGCCTTTTCTATAGTAAATTATTCAAAAAATAATTTTTTACTGTCGCAAATTTTAAGTGCGCCAGGGATTGCCTTTTCTATAGTAAATTATTCAAAAAATAATTTTTTACTGTCGCAAATTTTAATTACGCCAGGGATTGCCTTTTCTATAGTAAATTATTCAAAAAATAATTTTATACTGTCGCAAATTTTAATTACGCCAGGGATTGCCTTTTCTATAGTAAATTATTCAAAAAATTATTTTCAACTGTCGCAAATTTTAATTACGCCAGGGATTGCCTTTTCTACAGTAAATTATTCAAAAAATAATTTTTTACTGTCGCAAATTTCAAATCCGCCAGGGATTGCCTTTTCTATAGTAAATTATTCAAAAAATAATTTTTTACTGTCGCAAATTTTAAGTGCGCCAGGGATTGCCTTTTCTATAGTAAATTATTCAAAAAATAATTTTTTACTGTCGCAAATTTTAATTACGCCACGGATTGCCTTTTCTATAGTAAATTATTCAAAAAATAATTTTTTACTGTCGCAAATTTTAATTACGCCAGGGATTGCCTTTTCTATAGTAAATTATTCAAAAAATAATTTTATACTGTCGCAAATTTTAATTACGCCAGGGATTGCCTTTTCTATAGTAAATTATTCAAAAAATAATTTTCAACTGTCGCAAATTTTAATTACGCCAGGGATTGCCTTTTCTATAGTAAATTATTCAAAAAATAATTTTTTACTGTCGCAAATTTCAAATCCGCCAGGGATTGCCTTTTCTATAGTAAATTATTCAAAAAATAATTTTTTACTGTCGCAAATTTTAAGTGCGCCAGGGATTGCCTTTTCTATAGTAAATTATTCAAAAAATAATTTTTTACTGTCGCAAATTTTAATTACGCCAGGGATTGCCTTTTCTATAGTAAATTATTCAAAAAATAATTTTTTACTGTCGCAAATTTTAATTACGCCAAGGATTGCCTTTTCTATAGTAAATTATTCAAAAAATAATTTTATACTGTCGCAAATTTTAATTACGCCAGGGATTGCCTTTTCTATAGTAAATTATTCAAAAAATAATTTTCAACTGTCGCAAATTTTAATTACGCCAGGGATTGCCTTTTCTATAGTAAATTATTCAAAAAATAATTTTTTACTGTCGCAAATTTCAAATCCGCCAGGGATTGCCTTTTCTATAGTAAATTATTCAAAAAATAATTTTTTACTGTCGCAAATTTTAAGTGCGCCAGGGATTGCCTTTTCTATAGTAAATTATTCAAAAAATAATTTTTTACTGTCGCAAATTTTAATTACGCCAGGGATTGCCTTTTCTATAGTAAATTATTCAAAAAATAATTTTTTACTGTCGCAAATTTTAATTACGCCAGGGATTGCCTTTTCTATAGTAAATTATTCAAAAAATAATTTTTTACTGTCGCAAATTTCAAATCCGCCAGGGATTGCCTTTTCTATAGTAAATTATTCAAAAAATAATTTTTTACTATCGCAAGTTTTAATTGCGCCAGGGATTGCCTTTTCTATAGTAAATTATTCAAAAAATAATTTTTTACCGTCGCAAATTTTAATTACGCCAGGGATTGCCTTTTCTATAGTAAATTATTCAAAAAATAATTTTTTACTGTCGCAAATTTTAATTACGCCAGGGATTGCCTTTTCTATAGTAAATTATTCAAAAAATAATTTTTTACTGTCGCAAATTTTAATTACGCCAGGGATTGCCTTTTCTATAGTAAATTATTCAAAAAATAATTTTTTACTGTCGCAAATTTTAATTACGCCAGGGATTGCCTTTTCTATAGTAAATTATTCAAAAAATAATTTTTTACTGTCGCAAATTTTAATTACGCCAGGGATTGCCTTTTCTATAGTAAATTATTCAAAAAATAATTTTTTACTGTCGCAAATTTCAAATCCGCCAGGGATTGCCTTTTCTGTAGTAAATTATTCAAAAAATAATTTTTTACTGTCGCAAATTTTAAGTGCGCCAGGGATTGCCTTTTCTATAGTAAATTATTCAAAAAATAATTTTTTACTGTCGCAAATTTTAATTACGCCAGGGATTGCCTTTTCTATAGTAAATTATTCAAAAAATAATTTTTTACTGTCGCAAATTTTAATTACGCCAGGGATTGCCTTTTCTATAGTAAATTATTCAAAAAATAATTTTTTACTGTCGCAAATTTTAAGTGCGACAGGGATTGCCTTTTCTATAGTAAATTATTCAAAAAATAATTTTTTACTGTCGCAAATTTTAATTGCGCCAGGGATTGCCTTTTCTGTAGTAAATTATTCAAAAAATAATTTTTTACTGTCGCAAATTTTAATTACGCCAGGGATTGCCTTTACTATAGTAAATTATTCAAAAAATAATTTTATACTGTCGCAAATTTTAATTACGCCAGGGATTGCCTTTTCTATAGTAAATTATTCAAAAAATAATTTTCAACTGTCGCAAATTTTAACTACGCCAGGGATTGCCTTTTCTATAGTAAATTATTCAAAAAATAATTTTTTACTGTCGCAAATTTTAATTACGCCAGGGATTGCCTTTTCTATAGTAAATTATTCAAAAAATAATTTTCTACTGTCGCAAATTTTAATTACGCCAGGGATTGCCTTTTCTATAGTAAATTATTCAAAAATTAATTTTCTACTGTCGCAAGTTTTAATTGCGCCAGGGATTGCCTTTTCTACAGTAAATTTTGCAAAAAATAATTTTCTACTGTCGCAAATTTTAATTACGCCAGGGATTGCCTTTTCTATAGTAAATTATTCAAAAAATAATTTTATACTGTCGCAAATGTAATTGCGCCAGGGATTGCCTTTTCTATAGTAAATTATTCAAAAAATAATTTTCTACTGTCGCAAATTTTAATTACGCCAGGGATTGCCTTTTCTATAGTAAATTTCTCACAAATTAATTTTTTATTTTCGCAAATTTTAATTACGCCAGGGATTGCCTTTTCTATAGTAAATTATTCAAAAAATAATTTTATACTGTCGCAAATTTTAATTACGCCAGGGATTGCCTTTTCTATAGTAAATTATTCAAAAAATAATTTTTTACTGTCGCAAATTTTAAATATCCCAGGGATTGCCTTTTATATAGTAAATTATTCAAAAAATAATTTTTTACTGTCGCAAATTTTAATTACGCCAGGGATTGCCTTTTCTATAGTAAATTATTCAAAAAATAATTTTTTACTGTCGCAAATTTCAAATCCGCCAGGGATTGCCTTTTCTATAGTAAATTATTCAAAAAATAATTTTTTACTGTCGCAAATTTTAAGTGCGCCAGGGATTGCCTTTTCTATAGTAAATTATTCAAAAAATAATTTTTTGCTGTCGCAAATTTTAATTACGCCACGGATTGCCTTTTCTATAGTAAATTATTCAAAAAATAATTTTTTACTGTCGCAAATTTTAATTACGCCAGGGATTGCCTTTTCTATAGTAAATTATTCAAAAAATAATTTTATACTGTCGCAAATTTTAATTACGCCAGGGATTGCCTTTTCTATAGTAAATTATTCAAAAAATAATTTTCAACTGTCGCAAATTTTAATTACGCCAGGGATTGCCTTTTCTATAGTAAATTATTCAAAAAATAATTTTTTACTGTCGCAAATTTCAAATCCGCCAGGGATTGCCTTTTCTATAGTAAATTATTCAAAAAATAATTTTTTACTGTCGCAAATTTTAAGTGCGCCAGGGATTGCCTTTTCTATAGTAAATTATTCAAAAAATAATTTTTTACTGTCGCAAATTTTAATTACGCCAGGGATTGCCTTTTCTATAGTAAATTATTCAAAAAATAATTTTTTACTGTCGCAAATTTTAATTACGCCAAGGATTGCCTTTTCTATAGTAAATTATTCAAAAAATAATTTTATACTGTCGCAAATTTTAATTACGCCAGGGATTGCCTTTTCTATAGTAAATTATTCAAAAAATAATTTTCAACTGTCGCAAATTTTAATTACGCCAGGGATTGCCTTTTCTATAGTAAATTATTCAAAAAATAATTTTTTACTGTCGCAAATTTCAAATCCGCCAGGGATTGCCTTTTCTATAGTAAATTATTCAAAAAATAATTTTTTACTGTCGCAAATTTTAAGTGCGCCAGGGATTGCCTTTTCTATAGTAAATTATTCAAAAAATAATTTTTTACTGTCGCAAATTTTAATTACGCCAGGGATTGCCTTTTCTATAGTAAATTATTCAAAAAATAATTTTTTACTGTCGCAAATTTTAATTACGCCAGGGATTGCCTTTTCTATAGTAAATTATTCAAAAAATAATTTTTTACTGTCGCAAATTTCAAATCCGCCAGGGATTGCCTTTTCTATAGTAAATTATTCAAAAAATAATTTTTTACTATCGCAAGTTTTAATTGCGCCAGGGATTGCCTTTTCTATAGTAAATTATTCAAAAAATAATTTTTTACCGTCGCAAATTTTAATTACGCCAGGGATTGCCTTTTCTATAGTAAATTATTCAAAAAATAATTTTTTACTGTCGCAAATTTTAATTACGCCAGGGATTGCCTTTTCTATAGTAAATTATTCAAAAAATAATTTTTTACTGTCGCAAATTTTAATTACGCCAGGGATTGCCTTTTCTATAGTAAATTATTCAAAATATAATTTTTTACTGTCGCAAATTTTAATTACGCCAGGGATTGCCTTTTCTATAGTAAATTATTCAAAAAATAATTTTTTACTGTCGCAAATTTTAATTACGCCAGGGATTGCCTTTTCTATAGTAAATTATTCAAAAAATAATTTTTTACTGTCGCAAATTTCAAATCCGCCAGGGATTGCCTTTTCTATAGTAAATTATTCAAAAAATAATTTTTTACTGTCGCAAATTTTAAGTGCGCCGGGGATTGCCTTTTCTATAGTAAATTATTCAAAAAATAATTTTTTACTGTCGCAAATTTTAATTACGCCAGGGATTGCCTTTTCTATAGTAAATTATTCAAAAAATAATTTTTTACTGTCGCAAATTTTAATTACGCCAGGGATTGCCTTTTCTATAGTAAATTATTCAAAAAATAATTTTTTACTGTCGCAAATTTTAAGTGCTCCAGGGATTGCCTTTTCTATAGTAAATTATTCAAAAAATAATTTTTTACTGTCGCAAATTTTAATTACGCCAGGGATTGCCTTTTCTGTAGTAAATTATTCAAAAAATAATTTTTTACTGTCGCAAATTTTAATTACGCCAGGGATTGCCTTTACTATAGTAAATTATTCAAAAAATAATTTTATACTGTCGCAAATTTTAATTACGCCAGGGATTGCCTTTTCTATAGTAAATTATTCAAAAAATAATTTTTTACTGTCGCAAATTTCAAATCCGCCAGGGATTGCCTTTTCTATAGTAAATTATTCAAAAAATAATTTTTTACTGTCGCAAATTTTAAGTGCGCCAGGGATTGCCTTTTCTATAGTAAATTATTCAAAAAATAATTTTTTACTGTCGCAAATTTTAATTACGCCAGGGATTGCCTTTTCTATAGTAAATTATTCAAAAAATAATTTTTTACTGTCGCAAATTTTAATTACGCCAGGGATTGCCTTTTCTATAGTAAATTATTCAAAAAATAATTTTCAACTGTCGCAAATTTTAACTACGCCAGGGATTGCCTTTTCTATAGTAAATTTTGCAAAAAATAATTTTTTACTGTCGCAAATTTTAATTGCTCCAGGGATTGCCTTTTCTATAGTAAATTATTCAAAAAATAATTTTTTACTGTCGCAAATTTTAATTACGCCAGGGATTGCCTTTTCTATAGTAAATTATTCAAAAAATAATTTTCTACTGTCGCAAATTTTAATTACGCCAGGGATTGCCTTTTCTATAGTAAATTATTCAAAAATTAATTTTCTACTGTCGCAAGTTTTAATTGCGCCAGGGATTGCCTTTTCTACAGTAAATTTTGCAAAAAATAATTTTCTACTGTCGCAAATTTTAATTACGCCAGGGATTGCCTTTTCTATAGTAAATTATTCAAAAAATAATTTTATACTGTCGCAAATGTAATTGCGCCAGGGATTGCCTTTTCTATAGTAAATTATTCAAAAAATAATTTTCTACTGTCGCAAATTTTAATTACGCCAGGGATTGCCTTTTCTATAGTAAATTTCTCACAAATTAATTTTTTATTTTCGCAAATTTTAATTACGCCAGGGATTGCCTTTTCTATAGTAAATTATTCAAAAAATAATTTTATACTGTCGCAAATTTTAATTACGCCAGGGATTGCCTTTTCTATAGTAAATTATTCAAAAAATAATTTTTTACTGTCGCAAATTTTAAATATCCCAGGGATTGCCTTTTATATAGTAAATTATTCAAAAAATAATTTTTTACTGTCGCAAATTTTAATTACGCCAGGGATTGCCTTTTCTATAGTAAATTATTCAAAAAATAATTTTCTACTGTCGCAAATTTTAATTACGCCAGGGATTGCCTTTTCTATAGTAAATTATTCAAAAATTAATTTTCTACTATCGCAAGTTTTAATTGCGCCAGGGATTGCCTTTTCTATAGTAAATTATTCAAAAAATAATTTTATACTGTCGCAAATTTTAATTACGCCAGGGATTGCCTTTTCTATAGTAAATTATTCAAAAAATAATTTTCTACTGTCGCAAATTTTAATTACGCCAGGGATTGCCTTTTCTATAGTAAATTATTCAAAAATTAATTTTCTACTGTCGCAAGTTTTAATTGCGCCAGGGATTGCCTTTTCTACAGTAAATTTTGCAAAAAATAATTTTCTACTGTCGCAAATTTTAATTACGCCAGGGATTGCCTTTTCTATAGTAAATTATTCAAAAAATAATTTTATACTGTCGCAAATGTAATTGCGCCAGGGATTGCCTTTTCTATAGTAAATTATTCAAAAAATAATTTTCTACTGTCGCAAATTTTAATTACGCCAGGGATTGCCTTTTCTATAGTAAATTTCTCACAAATTAATTTTTTATTTTCGCAAATTTTAATTACGCCAGGGATTGCCTTTTCTATAGTAAATTATTCAAAAAATAATTTTATACTGTCGCAAATTTTAATTACGCCAGGGATTGCCTTTTCTATAGTAAATTATTCAAAAAATAATTTTTTACTGTCGCAAATTTTAAATATCCCAGGGATTGCCTTTTATATAGTAAATTATTCAAAAAATAATTTTTTACTGTCGCAAATTTTAATTACGCCAGGGATTGCCTTTTCTATAGTAAATTATTCAAAAAATAATTTTCTACTGTCGCAAATTTTAATTACGCCAGGGATTGCCTTTTCTATAGTAAATTATTCAAAAAATAATTTTTTACTATCGCAAGTTTTAATTGCGCCAGGGATTGCCTTTTCTATAGTAAATTATTCAAAAAATAATTTTTTACTGTCGCAAATTTTAATTACGCCAGGGATTGCCTTTTCTATAGTAAATTATTCAAAAAATAATTTTTTACTGTCGCAAATTTTAAGTGCTCCAGGGATTGCCTTTTCTATAGTAAATTATTCAAAAAATAATTTTTTACTGTCGCAAATTTTAATTACGCCAGGGATTGCCTTTTCTATAGTAAATTATTCAAAAAATAATTTTTTACTGTCGCAAATTTTAAGTGCTCCAGGGATTGCCTTTTCTATAGTAAATTATTCAAAAAATAATTTTTTACTGTCGCAAATTTTAATTACGCCACGGATTGCCTTTTCTATAGTAAATTATTCAAAAAATAATTTTTTACTGTCGCAAATTTTAATTACGCCAGGGATTGCCTTTTCTATAGTAAATTATTCAAAAAATAATTTTCTACTGTCGCAAATTTTAATTACGCCAGGGATTGCCTTTTCTATAGTAAATTATTCAAAAATTAATTTTCTACTGTCGCAAGTTTTAATTGCGCCAGGGATTGCCTTTTCTATAGTAAATTATTCAAAAAATAATTTTTTACTGTCGCAAATTTCAAATCCGCCAGGGATTGCCTTTTCTATAGTAAATTATTCAAAAAATAATTTTTTACTATCGCAAGTTTTAATTGCGCCAGGGATTGCCTTTTCTATAGTAAATTATTCAAAAAATAATTTTTTACCGTCGCAAATTTTAATTACGCCAGGGATTGCCTTTTCTATAGTAAATTATTCAAAAAATAATTTTTTACTGTCGCAAATTTTAAGTGCGCCAGGGATTGCCTTTTCTATAGTAAATTATTCAAAAAATAATTTTTTACTGTCGCAAATTTTAATTACGCCACGGATTGCCTTTTCTATAGTAAATTATTCAAGAAATAATTTTTTACTGTCGCAAATTTTAATTACGCCAGGGATTGCCTTTTCTATAGTAAATTATTCAAAAAATAATTTTATACTGTCGCAAATTTTAATTACGCCAGGGATTGCCTTTTCTATAGTAAATTATTCAAAAAATAATTTTCAACTGTCGCAAATTTTAATTACGCCAGGGATTGCCTTTTCTATAGTAAATTATTCAAAAAATAATTTTTTACTGTCGCAAATTTCAAATCCGCCAGGGATTGCCTTTTCTATAGTAAATTATTCAAAAAATAATTTTTTACTGTCGCAAATTTTAAGTGCGCCAGGGATTGCCTTTTCTATAGTAAATTATTCAAAAAATAATTTTTTACTGTCGCAAATTTTAATTACGCCAGGGATTGCCTTTTCTATAGTAAATTATTCAAAAAATAATTTTTTACTGTCGCAAATTTTAATTACGCCAGGGATTGCCTTTTCTATAGTAAATTATTCAAAAAATAATTTTTTACTGTCGCAAATTTCAAATCCGCCAGGGATTGCCTTTTCTATAGTAAATTATTCAAAAAATAATTTTTTACTATCGCAAGTTTTAATTGCGCCAGGGATTGCCTTTTCTATAGTAAATTATTCAAAAAATAATTTTTTACCGTCGCAAATTTTAATTACGCCAGGGATTGCCTTTTCTATAGTAAATTATTCAAAAAATAATTTTTTACTGTCGCAAATTTTAATTACGCCACGGATTGCCTTTTCTATAGTAAATTATTCAAAAAATAATTTTTTACTGTCGCAAATTTTAATTACGCCAGGGATTGCCTTTTCTATAGTAAATTATTCAAAAAATAATTTTATACTGTCGCAAATTTTAATTACGCCAGGGATTGCCTTTTCTATAGTAAATTATTCAAAAAATAATTTTCAACTGTCGCAAATTTTAATTACGCCAGGGATTGCCTTTTCTATAGTAAATTATTCAAAAAATAATTTTTTACTGTCGCAAATTTTAATTGCGCCAGGGATTGCCTTTTCTATAGTAAATTATTCAAAAAATAATTTTTTACTGTCGCAAATTTCAAATCCGCCAGGGATTGCCTTTTCTATAGTAAATTATTCAAAAAATAATTTTTTACTATCGCAAGTTTTAATTGCGCCAGGGATTGCCTTTTCTATAGTAAATTATTCAAAAAATAATTTTTTACCGTCGCAAATTTTAATTACGCCAGGGATTGCCTTTTCTATAGTAAATTATTCAAAAAATAATATTATACTGTCGCAAATTTTAATTACGCCAGGGATTGCCTTTTCTATAGTAAATTATTCAAAAAATAATTTTCTACTGTCGCAAATTTTAATTACGCCAGGGATTGCCTTTTCTATAGTAAATTATTCAAAAATTAATTTTCTACTGTCGCAAGTTTTAATTGCGCCAGGGATTGCCTTTTCTATAGTAAATTATTCAAAAAATAATTTTCTACTGTCGCAAATTTCAAATCCGCCAGGGATTGCCTTTTCTATAGTAAATTATTCAAAAAATAATTTTTTACTATCGCAAGTTTTAATTGCGCCAGGGATTGCCTTTTCTATAGTAAATTATTCAAAAAATAATTTTTTACTGTCGCAAATTTTAATTACGCCAGGGATTGCCTTTTCTATAGTAAATTATTCAAAAAATAATTTTTTACTGTCGCAAATTTTAAGTGCTCCAGGGATTGCCTTTTCTATAGTAAATTATTCAAAAAATAATTTTTTACTGTCGCAAATTTTAATTACGCCACGGATTGCCTTTTCTATAGTAAATTATTCAAAAAATAATTTTTTACTGTCGCAAATTTTAATTACGCCAGGGATTGCCTTTTCTATAGTAAATTATTCAAAAAATAATTTTATACTGTCGCAAATTTTAATTACGCCAGGGATTGCCTTTTCTATAGTAAATTATTCAAAAAATAATTTTCAACTGTCGCAAATTTTAATTACGCCAGGGATTGCCTTTTCTATAGTAAATTATTCAAAAAATAATTTTTTACTGTCGCAAATTTTAATTGCGCCAGGGATTGCCTTTTCTATAGTAAATTATTCAAAAAATAATTTTTTACTGTCGCAAATTTCAAATCCGCCAGGGATTGCCTTTTCTATAGTAAATTATTCAAAAAATAATTTTTTACTATCGCAAGTTTTAATTGCGCCAGGGATTGCCTTTTCTATAGTAAATTATTCAAAAAATAATTTTTTACCGTCGCAAATTTTAATTACGCCAGGGATTGCCTTTTCTATAGTAAATTATTCAAAAAATAATTTTTTACTGTCGCAAATTTTAAGTGCGCCAGGGATTGCCTTTTCTATAGTAAATTATTCAAAAAATAATTTTTTACTGTCGCAAATTTTAATTACGCCACGGATTGCCTTTTCTATAGTAAATTATTCAAAAAATAATTTTTTACTGTCGCAAATTTTAATTACGCCAGGGATTGCCTTTTCTATAGTAAATTATTCAAAAAATAATTTTATACTGTCGCAAATTTTAATTACGCCAGGGATTGCCTTTTCTATAGTAAATTATTCAAAAAATAATTTTCAACTGTCGCAAATTTTAATTACGCCAGGGATTGCCTTTTCTATAGTAAATTATTCAAAAAATAATTTTTTACTGTCGCAAATTTCAAATCCGCCAGGGATTGCCTTTTCTATAGTAAATTATTCAAAAAATAATTTTTTACTGTCGCAAATTTTAAGTGCGCCAGGGATTGCCCTTTCTATAGTAAATTATTCAAAAAATAATTTTTTACTGTCGCAAATTTTAATTACGCCAGGGATTGCCTTTTCTATAGTAAATTATTCAAAAAATAATTTTTTACTGTCGCAAATTTTAAGTGCTCCAGGGATTGCCTTTTCTATAGTAAATTATTCAAAAAATAATTTTTTACTGTCGCAAATTTTAATTACGCCACGGATTGCCTTTTCTATAGTAAATTATTCAAAAAATAATTTTTTACTGTCGCAAATTTTAATTACGCCAGGGATTGCCTTTTCTATAGTAAATTATTCAAAAAATAATTTTATACTGTCGCAAATTTTAATTACGCCAGGGATTGCCTTTTATATAGTAAATTATTCAAAAAATAATTTTCAACTGTCGCAAATTTTAATTACGCCAGGGATTGCCTTTTCTATAGTAAATTATTCAAAAAATAATTTTTTACTGTCGCAAATTTTAATTGCGCCAGGGATTGCCTTTTCTATAGTAAATTATTCAAAAAATAATTTTTTACTGTCGCAAATTTCAAATACGCCAGGGATTGCCTTTTCTATAGTAAATTATTCAAAAAATAATTTTTTACTATCGCAAGTTTTAATTGCGCCAGGGATTGCCTTTTCTATAGTAAATTATTCAAAAAATAATTTTTTACCGTCGCAAATTTTAATTACGCCAGGGATTGCCTTTTCTATAGTAAATTATTCAAAAAATAATTTTATACTGTCGCAAATTTTAATTACGCCAGGGATTGCCTTTTCTATAGTAAATTATTCAAAAAATAATTTTCTACTGTCGCAAATTTTAATTACGCCAGGGATTGCCTTTTCTATAGTAAATTATTCAAAAATTAATTTTCTACTGTCGCAAGTTTTAATTGCGCCAGGGATTGCCTTTTCTATAGTAAATTATTCAAAAAATAATTTTCTACTGTCGCAAATTTCAAATCCGCCAGGGATTGCCTTTTCTATAGTAAATTATTCAAAAAATAATTTTTTACTATCGCAAGTTTTAATTGCGCCAGGGATTGCCTTTTCTATAGTAAATTATTCAAAAAATAATTTTTTACTGTCGCAAATTTTAATTACGCCAGGGATTGCCTTTTCTATAGTAAATTATTCAAAAAATAATTTTTTACTGTCGCAAATTTTAAGTGCTCCAGGGATTGCCTTTTCTATAGTAAATTATTCAAAAAATAATTTTTTACTGTCGCAAATTTTAATTACGCCACGGATTGCCTTTTCTATAGTAAATTATTCAAAAAATAATTTTTTACTGTCGCAAATTTTAATTACGCCAGGGATTGCCTTTTCTATAGTAAATTATTCAAAAAATAATTTTATACTGTCGCAAATTTTAATTACGCCAGGGATTGCCTTTTCTATAGTAAATTATTCAAAAAATAATTTTCAACTGTCGCAAATTTTAATTACGCCAGGGATTGCCTTTTCTATAGTAAATTATTCAAAAAATAATTTTTTACTGTCGCAAATTTTAATTGCGCCAGGGATTGCCTTTTCTATAGTAAATTATTCAAAAAATAATTTTTTACTGTCGCAAATTTCAAATCCGCCAGGGATTGCCTTTTCTATAGTAAATTATTCAAAAAATAATTTTTTACTATCGCAAGTTTTAATTGCGCCAGGGATTGCCTTTTCTATAGTAAATTATTCAAAAAATAATTTTCAACTGTCGCAAATTTTAATTACGCCAGGGATTGCCTTTTCTATAGTAAATTATTCAAAAAATAATTTTTTACTGTCGCAAATTTTAATTGCGCCAGGGATTGCCTTTTCTATAGTAAATTATTCAAAAAATAATTTTTTACTGTCGCAAATTTCAAATCCGCCAGGGATTGCCTTTTCTATAGTAAATTATTCAAAAAATAATTTTTTACTATCGCAAGTTTTAATTGCGCCAGGGATTGCCTTTTCTATAGTAAATTATTCAAAAAATAATTTTTTACCGTCGCAAATTTTAATTACGCCAGGGATTGCCTTTTCTATAGTAAATTATTCAAAAAATAATTTTATACTGTCGCAAATTTTAATTACGCCAGGGATTGCCTTTTCTATAGTAAATTATTCAAAAAATAATTTTCTACTGTCGCAAATTTTAATTACGCCAGGGATTGCCTTTTCTATAGTAAATTATTCAAAAATTAATTTTCTACTGTCGCAAGTTTTAATTGCGCCAGGGATTGCCTTTTCTATAGTAAATTATTCAAAAAATAATTTTCTACTGTCGCAAATTTCAAATCCGCCAGGGATTGCCTTTTCTATAGTAAATTATTCAAAAAATAATTTTTTACTATCGCAAGTTTTAATTGCGCCAGGGATTGCCTTTTCTATAGT
Organism: Dioctria linearis; assembly: GCA_963930735.1. NCBI lineage: Eukaryota > Metazoa > Arthropoda > Insecta > Diptera > Asilidae > Dioctria > Dioctria linearis. The sequence continues at coordinate 4,052 of CAWVNZ010001825.1, read as the reverse complement.
AAATTATTCAAAAAATAATTTTTTACTGTCGCAAATTTTAATTACGCCAGGGATTGCCTTTTCTATAGTAAATTATTCAAAAAATAATTTTTTACTGTCGCAAATTTTAAGTGCTCCAGGGATTGCCTTTTCTATAGTAAATTATTCAAAAAATAATTTTTTACTGTCGCAAATTTTAATTACGCCAGGGATTGCCTTTTCTATAGTAAATTATTCAAAAAATAATTTTCAACTGTCGCAAATTTTAATTACGCCAGGGATTGCCTTTTCTATAGTAAATTATTCAAAAAATAATTTTTTACTGTCGCAAATTTTAATTGCGCCAGGGATTGCCTTTTCTATAGTAAATTATTCAAAAAATAATTTTTTACTGTCGCAAATTTCAAATCCGCCAGGGATTGCCTTTTCTATAGTAAATTATTCAAAAAATAATTTTTTACTATCGCAAGTTTTAATTGCGCCAGGGATTGCCTTTTCTATAGTAAATTATTCAAAAAATAATTTTTTACCGTCGCAAATTTTAATTACGCCAGGGATTGCCTTTTCTATAGTAAATTATTCAAAAAATAATTTTTTACTGTCGCAAATTTTAAGTGCGCCAGGGATTGCCTTTTCTATAGTAAATTATTCAAAAAATAATTTTTTACTGTCGCAAATTTTAATTACGCCACGGATTGCCTTTTCTATAGTAAATTATTCAAAAAATAATTTTTTACTGTCGCAAATTTTAATTACGCCAGGGATTGCCTTTTCTATAGTAAATTATTCAAAAAATAATTTTATACTGTCGCAAATTTTAATTACGCCAGGGATTGCCTTTTCTATAGTAAATTATTCAAAAAATAATTTTCAACTGTCGCAAATTTTAATTACGCCAGGGATTGCCTTTTCTATAGTAAATTATTCAAAAAATAATTTTTTACTGTCGCAAATTTCAAATCCGCCAGGGATTGCCTTTTCTATAGTAAATTATTCAAAAAATAATTTTTTACTGTCGCAAATTTTAAGTGCGCCAGGGATTGCCTTTTCTATAGTAAATTATTCAAAAAATAATTTTTTACTGTCGCAAATTTTAATTACGCCAGGGATTGCCTTTTCTATAGTAAATTATTCAAAAAATAATTTTTTACTGTCGCAAATTTTAAGTGCTCCAGGGATTGCCTTTTCTATAGTAAATTATTCAAAAAATAATTTTTTACTGTCGCAAATTTTAATTACGCCACGGATTGCCTTTTCTATAGTAAATTATTCAAAAAATAATTTTTTACTGTCGCAAATTTTAATTACGCCAGGGATTGCCTTTTCTATAGTAAATTATTCAAAAAATAATTTTATACTGTCGCAAATTTTAATTACGCCAGGGATTGCCTTTTCTATAGTAAATTATTCAAAAAATAATTTTCAACTGTCGCAAATTTTAATTACGCCAGGGATTGCCTTTTCTATAGTAAATTATTCAAAAAATAATTTTTTACTGTCGCAAATTTTAATTGCGCCAGGGATTGCCTTTTCTATAGTAAATTATTCAAAAAATAATTTTTTACTGTCGCAAATTTCAAATCCGCCAGGGATTGCCTTTTCTATAGTAAATTATTCAAAAAATAATTTTTTACTATCGCAAGTTTTAATTGCGCCAGGGATTGCCTTTTCTATAGTAAATTATTCAAAAAATAATTTTTTACCGTCGCAAATTTTAATTACGCCAGGGATTGCCTTTTCTATAGTAAATTATTCAAAAAATAATTTTTTACTGTCGCAAATTTTAAGTGCGCCAGGGATTGCCTTTTCTATAGTAAATTATTCAAAAAATAATTTTTTACTGTCGCAAATTTTAATTACGCCACGGATTGCCTTTTCTATAGTAAATTATTCAAAAAATAATTTTTTACTGTCGCAAATTTTAATTACGCCAGGGATTGCCTTTTCTATAGTAAATTATTCAAAAAATAATTTTATACTGTCGCAAATTTTAATTACGCCAGGGATTGCCTTTTCTATAGTAAATTATTCAAAAAATAATTTTCAACTGTCGCAAATTTTAATTACGCCAGGGATTGCCTTTTCTATAGTAAATTATTCAAAAAATAATTTTTTACTGTCGCAAATTTTAATTGCGCCAGGGATTGCCTTTTCTATAGTAAATTATTCAAAAAATAATTTTTTACTGTCGCAAATTTCAAATCCGCCAGGGATTGCCTTTTCTATAGTAAATTATTCAAAAAATAATTTTTTACTATCGCAAGTTTTAATTGCGCCAGGGATTGCCTTTTCTATAGTAAATTATTCAAAAAATAATTTTTTACCGTCGCAAATTTTAATTACGCCAGGGATTGCCTTTTCTATAGTAAATTATTCAAAAAATAATTTTTTACTGTCGCAAATTTTAAGTGCGCCAGGGATTGCCTTTTCTATAGTAAATTATTCAAAAAATAATTTTTTACTGTCGCAAATTTTAATTACGCCACGGATTGCCTTTTCTATAGTAAATTATTCAAAAAATAATTTTTTACTGTCGCAAATTTTAATTACGCCAGGGATTGCCTTTTCTATAGTAAATTATTCAAAAAATAATTTTATACTGTCGCAAATTTTAATTACGCCAGGGATTGCCTTTTCTATAGTAAATTATTCAAAAAATAATTTTCAACTGTCGCAAATTTTAAGTGCGCCAGGGATTGCCTTTTCTATAGTAAATTATTCAAAAAATAATTTTTTACTGTCGCAAATTTTAATTACGCCAGGGATTGCCTTTTCTATAGTAAATTATTCAAAAAATAATTTTTTACTGTCGCAAATTTCAAATCCGCCAGGGATTGCCTTTTCTATAGTAAATTATTCAAAAAATAATTTTTTACTGTCGCAAATTTTAAGTGCGCCAGGGATTGCCTTTTCTATAGTAAATTATTCAAAAAATAATTTTTTACTGTCGCAAATTTTAATTACGCCACGGATTGCCTTTTCTATAGTAAATTATTCAAAAAATAATTTTTTACTGTCGCAAATTTTAATTACGCCAGGGATTGCCTTTTCTATAGTAAATTATTCAAAAAATAATTTTTTACTGTCGCAAATTTTAATTACGCCAGGGATTGCCTTTTCTATAGTAAATTATTCAAAAAATAATTTTCTACTGTCGCAAATTTTAATTACGCCAGGGATTGCCTTTTCTATAGTAAATTATTCAAAAAATAATTTTTTACTGTCGCAAATTTTAATTGCGCCAGGGATTGCCTTTTCTATAGTAAATTATTCAAAAAATAATTTTTTACTGTCGCAAATTTCAAATCCGCCAGGGATTGCCTTTTCTATAGTAAATTATTCAAAAAATAATTTTTTACTATCGCAAGTTTTAATTGCGCCAGGGATTGCCTTTTCTATAGTAAATTATTCAAAAAATAATTTTTTACCGTCGCAAATTTTAATTACGCCAGGGATTGCCTTTTCTATAGTAAATTATTCAAAAAATAATTTTTTACTGTCGCAAATTTTAAGTGCGCCAGGGATTGCCTTTTCTATAGTAAATTATTCAAAAAATAATTTTTTACTGTCGCAAATTTTAATTACGCCACGGATTGCCTTTTCTATAGTAAATTATTCAAAAAATAATTTTTTACTGTCGCAAATTTTAATTACGCCAGGGATTGCCTTTTCTATAGTAAATTATTCAAAAAATAATTTTATACTGTCGCAAATTTTAATTACGCCAGGGATTGCCTTTTCTATAGTAAATTATTCAAAAAATAATTTTCAACTGTCGCAAATTTTAATTACGCCAGGGATTGCCTTTTCTATAGTAAATTATTCAAAAAATAATTTTTTACTGTCGCAAATTTTAATTGCGCCAGGGATTGCCTTTTCTATAGTAAATTATTCAAAAAATAATTTTTTACTGTCGCAAATTTTAAATCCGCCAGGGATTGCCTTTTCTATAGTAAATTATTCAAAAAATAATTTTTTACTGTCGCAAATTTTAATTACGCCAGGGATTGCCTTTTCTATAGTAAATTATTCAAAAAATAATTTTTTACTGTCGCAAATTTTAATTACGCCAG
>CAWVNZ010001824.1:0-80000 GCA_963930735.1 Dioctria linearis | reverse complement strand
CACGATAATTATTGTCTTCTCATATTACAAATTAAGTATGTTGAGATTTGATTTTATTCACGCCACTACGTACATATATAGCTAATTTGCTTTTTTTTTATACACCTTGTTCTGCGTTGTCAATTAAGTACCTACTTATATACTTACAGACGATGGTTTGATGTCTTGTTTATCCACTTTTTTCCACTTTCACTGTGCTGTTGTTTTTTTTTTTTTTTTTTTTTTTTATATTTATATATATATAAGTTGCACTGTATTGTTCTATTTTGTTGTTTTTTCTTTTTCTTTTTGTTTTATTTATTTTTTTATTTTTTTTTAAGTTCACTTGGTAAATACACATATACACATTTATAAAATATTAATTTTTTCACTTTCCCATCCTACCGGCTGCGCCAAATTGTAGAGGTAGGTATAATGGTTTTAGGATGGGAATGGTTTAATATAAACAACCGAAAAGTTTTTATTTTTAAATACGTATATTTGTCGAAACTTAACTTTTAACTTATTACATTCCCGTGTTATGCCCAACGTCCGTCTTTAATCGCCCGTATTCAAACGCTCTCAGTCCATTACTTGCCTTCAGTTCTTTCCAAAACCTTTCTTCATGCTTTCGAACTGACCTACTTTCATTTGTTTCTTCATACTGTAGGATCAGCGAAATTAGCATGTTTTTAGAAATTTAAAGTTGATCAGCTATTGCGAAAGCAAATAATCGATACCTTATAGGTCGATACCCTAAAGAATTCAATTGCCTCGCAATTTCTTTCCTGGGTTACATATTTTGCAATAACTGATCAGCACTTAACAATAACCACTTTTACATTATACATTTACATTATATATTATATATTTATCTATAGTAAATTATTCAAAAAATAATTTTTTACTGTCGCAAATTTTAATTACGCCAAGGATTGCCTTTTCTATAGTAAATTATTCAAAAAATAATTTTCAACTGTCGCAAATTTTAATTACGCCAGGGATTGCCTTTTCTATAGTAAACTTTTCAAAAATTAATTTTCTACTGTCGCAAATTTTAATTACGCCAGGGATTGCCTTTTCTATAGTAAATTATTCAAAAAATAATTTACTACGGTCGCAAATTTCAAATCCGCCAGGGATTGCCTTTTCTATAGTAAATTATTCAAAAAATAATTTTCAACTGTCGCAAATTTTAATTGCGCCAGGGATTGCCTTTTCTATAGTAAATTATTCAAAAAATAATTTTCTACTGTCGCAAATTTTAATTACGTCAGGGATTGCCTTTTCTATAGTAAATTATTCAAAAAATAATTTTCTACTGTCGCAAATTTTAATTACGCCAGGGATTGCCTTTTCTATAGTAAACTTTTCAAAAAATAATTTTCAACTGTCGCAAATTTTAATTGCGCCAGGGATTGCCTTTTCTGTAGTAAATTATTCAAAAAATAATTTTTTACTGTCGCAAATTTTAAATATCCCAGTGATTGCCTTTTCTATAGTAAATTATTCAAAAAATAATTTTCTACTGTCGCAAATTTTAATTGCGCCAGGGATTGCCTTTTCTATAGTAAACTTTTCAAAAAATAATTTTTTATTGTCGCAAATTTTAATTACGCCAGGGATTGCCTTTTCTATAGTAAATTATTCAAAAAATAATTTTCAACTGTCGCAAATTTTAATTACGCCAGGGATTGCCTTTTCTATAGTAAACTTTTCAAAAATTAATTTTCTACTGTCGCAAATTTTAATTACGCCAGGGATTGCCTTTTCTATAGTAAATTATTCAAAAAATAATTTTCTACGGTCGCAAATTTGAAATCCGCCAGGGATTGCCTTTTCTATAGTAAATTATTCAAAAAATAATTTTCAACTGTCGCAAATTTTAATTGCGCCAAGGATTGCCTTTTCTATAGTAAATTATTCAAAAAATAATTTTCTACTGTCGCAAATTTTAATTACGCCAGGGATTGCCTTTTCTATAGTAAATTATTCAAAAAATAATTTTCTACTGTCGCAAATTTTAATTACGCCAGGGATTGCCTTTTCTATAGTAAACTTTTCAAAAAATAATTTTCAACTGTCGCAAATTTTAATTGCGCCAGGGATTGCCTTTTCTATAGTAAATTATTCAAAAAATAATTTTTTACTGTCGCAAATTATAAATATCCCAGTGATTGCCTTTTCTATAGTAAATTATTCAAAAAATAATTTTCTACTGTCGCAAATTTTAATTGGGCCAGGGATTGCCTTTTCTATAGTAAATTTTGCAAAAAATAATTTTCTACTGTCGCAAATTTTAATTACGCCAGGTATTGCCTTTCCTATAGTAAATTATTCAAAAAATAATTTTTTACTGTCGCAAATTTTAATTACGCCAGGGATTGCCTTTTCTATAGTAAATTATTCAAAAAATAATTTTCTACTGTCGCAAATTTTAATTACGCCAGGGATTGCCTTTTCTATAGTAAATTATTCAAAAAATAATTTTTTGCTGTCGCAAATTTCAAATCCGCCAGGGATTGCCTTTTCTATAGTAAATTATTCAAAAAATAATTTTTTACTATCGCAAGTTTTAACTGCGCCAGGGATTGCCTTTTCTATAGTAAATTATTCAAAAAATAATTTTCTACTGTCGCAAATTTTAATTACGCCAGGGATTGCCTTTTCTATAGTAAATTATTCAAAAAATAATTTTTTACTGTCGCAAATTTTAATTACGCCAGGGATTGCCTTTTCTATAGTAAATTATTCAAAAAATAATTTTCTACGGTCGCAAATTTCAAATCCGCCAGGGATTGCCTTTTCTATAGTAAATTATTCAAAAAATAATTTTCAATTGTCGCAAATTTTAATTGCGCCAGGGATTGCCTTTTCTATAGTAAATTATTCAAAAAATAATTTTCTACTGTCGCAAATTTTAATTACGCCAGGGATTGCCTTTTCTATAGTAAATTATTCAAAAAATAATTTTCTACTGTCGCAAATTTTAATTACGCCAGGGATTGCCTTTTCTATAGTAAACATTTCAAAAAATAATTTTCAACTATCGCAAATTTTAATTGCGCCAGGGATTGCCTTTTCTATAGTAAATTATTCAAAAAATAATTTTTTACTGTCGCAAATTTTAATTACGCCAGGGATTGCCTTTTCTATAGTAAATTATTCAAAAAATAATTTTCTACGGTCGCAAATTTCAAATCCGCCAGGGATTGCCTTTTCTATAGTAAATTATTCAAAAAATAATTTTCAATTGTCGCAAATTTTAATTGCGCCAGGGATTGCCTTTTCTATAGTAAATTATTCAAAAAATAATTTTTTACTGTCGCAAATTTTAATTACTCCAGGGATTGCCTTTTCTATAGTAAATTATTCAAAAAATAATTTTCTACTGTCGCAAATTTTAATTACGCCAGGGATTGCCTTTTCTATAGTAAATTATTCAAAAAATAATTTTCTACTGTCGCAAATTTTAATTACGCCAGGGATTGCCTTTTCTATAGTAAACATTTCAAAAAATAATTTTCAACTATCGCAAATTTTAATTGCGCCAGGGATTGCCTTTTCTATAGTAAATTATTCAAAAAATAATTTTTTACTGTCGCAAATTTTAATTACTCCAGGGATTGCCTTTTCTATAGTAAATTATTCAAAAAATAATTTTATACTGTCGCAAATTTTAATTACGCCAGGGATTGCCTTTTCTATAGTAAATTATTCAAAAAATAATTTTCAACTGTCGCAAATTTTAATTACGCCAGGGATTGCCTTTTCTATAGTAAATTATTCAAAAAATAATTTTCAACTGTCGCAAATTTTAATTACGCCAGGGATTGCCTTTTCTATAGTAAATTATTCAAAAAATAATTTTCTACGGTCGCAAATTTCAAATCCGCCAGGGATTGCCTTTTCTATAGTAAATTATTCAAAAAATAATTTTCAATTGTCGCAAATTTTAATTGCGCCAGGGATTGCCTTTTCTATAGTAAATTATTCAAAAAATAATTTTTTACTGTCGCAAATTTTAATTACTCCAGGGATTGCCTTTTCTATAGTAAATTATTCAAAAAATAATTTTATACTGTCGCAAATTTTAATTACGCCAGGGATTGCCTTTTCTATAGTAAATTATTCAAAAAATAATTTTCAACTGTCGCAAATTTTAATTACGCCAGGGATTGCCTTGTCTATAGTAAATTATTCAAAATATAATTTTCAACTGTCGCAAATTTTAATTACGCCAGGGATTGCCTTTTCTATAGTAAATTATTCAAAAAATAATTTTCTACTGTCGCAAATTTTAATTACGCCAGGGATTGCCTTTTCTATAGTAAATTATTCAAAAAATAATTTTATACTGTCGCAAATTTTAATTACGCCAGGGATTGCCTTTTCTATAGTAAATTATTCAAAAAATAATTTTTTACTGTCGCAAATTTTAATTACGCCAGGGATTGCCTTTTCTATAGTAAATTATTCAAAAAATAATTTTCAACTGTCGCAAATTTTAATTACGCCAGGGATTGCCTTTTCTATAGTAAACTTTTCAAAAATTAATTTTCTACTGTCGCAAATTTTAATTACGCCAGGGATTGCCTTTTCTATAGTAAATTATTCAAAAAATAATTTTCTACGGTCGCAAATTTCAAATCCGCCAGGGATTGCCTTTTCTATAGTAAATTATTCAAAAAATAATTTTCAATTGTCGCAAATTTTAATTGCGCCAGGGATTGCCTTTTCTATAGTAAATTATTCAAAAAATAATTTTCTACTGTCGCAAATTTTAATTACGCCAGGGATTGCCTTTTCTATAGTAAATTATTCAAAAAATAATTTTCTACTGTCGCAAATTTTAATTACGCCAGGGATTGCCTTTTCTATAGTAAACTTTTCAAAAATTAATTTTCAACTGTCGCAAATTTTAATTGCGCCAGGGATTGCCTTTTCTATAGTAAATTATTCAAAAAATAATTTTTTACTGTCGCAAATTTTAAATATCCCAGGGATTGCCTTTTCTATAGTAAATTATTCAAAAAATAATTTTCTACTGTCGCAAATTTTAATTGCGCCAGGGATTGCCTTTTCTATAGTAAATTTTGCAAAAAATAATTTTCTACTGTCGCAAATTTTAATTACGCCAGGGATTGCCTTTTCTATAGTAAATTATTCAAAAAATAATTTTTTACTGTCGCAAATTTTAATTACGCCAGGGATTGCGTTTTCTATAGTAAATTATTCAAAAATAATTTTCTACTGTCGCAAATTTTAATTACGCCAGGGATTGCCTTTTCTATAGTAAATTATTCAAAAAATAATTTTTTTCTGTCGCAAATTTCAAATCCGCCAGGGATTGCCTTTTCTATAGTAAATTACCCAAAAAATAATTTTTTACTATCGCAAATTTTAATTACGCCAGGGATTGCCTTTTCTATAGTAAATTATTCAAAAAATAATTTTCAACTGTCGCAAATTTCAAATCCGCCAGGGATTGCCTTTTCTATAGTAAATTATTCAAAAAATAATTTTATACTGTCGCAAATTTTAATTGCGCCAGGGATTTCCTTTTCTATAGTAAATTATTCAAAAAATAATTTTCAACTGTCGCAAATTTTAATTACGCCAGGGATTGCCTTTTCTATAGTAAATTATTCAAAAAATAATTTTTTACTGTCGCAAATTTTAAATATCCCAGGGATTGCCTTTTCTATAGTAAACTTTTCAAAAAATAATTTTCTACTGTCGCAAATTTTAATTACGCCAGGGATTGCCTTTTCTATAGAAAACTTTTCAAAAAATAATTTTCTACTGTCGCAAATTTTAATTACGCCAGGGATTGCCTTTTCTATAGTAAATTATTCAAAAAATAATTTTTTACTGTCGCAAATTTTAATTACGCCAGGGATTGCCTTTTCTATAGTAAATTATTCAAAAAATTATTTTCTACTGTCGCAAATTTCAAATCCGCCAGGGATTGCCTTTTCTATAGTAAATTATTCAAAAAATAATTTTCTACGGTCGCAAATTTCAAATCCGCCAGGGATTGCCTTTTCTATAGTAAATTATTCAAAAAATAATTTTCAATTGTCGCAAATTTTAATTGCGCCAGGGATTGCCTTTTCTATAGTAAATTATTCAAAAAATAATTTTCTACTGTCGCAAATTTTAATTACGCCAGGGATTGCCTTTTCTATAGTAAATTATTCAAAAAATAATTTTCTACTGTCGCAAATTTTAATTACGCCAGGGATTGCCTTTTCTATAGTAAACATTTCAAAAATAATTTTCAACTATCGCAAATTTTAATTGCGCCAGGGATTGCCTTTTCTATAGTAAATTATTCAAAAAATAATTTTTTACTGTCGCAAATTTTAATTACGCCAGGGATTGCCTTTTCTATAGTAAATTATTCAAAAAATAATTTTCTACGGTCGCAAATTTCAAATCCGCCAGGGATTGCCTTTTCTATAGTAAATTATTCAAAAAATAATTTTCAATTGTCGCAAATTTTAATTGCGCCAGGGATTGCCTTTTCTATAGTAAATTATTCAAAAAATAATTTTTTACTGTCGCAAATTTTAATTACTCCAGGGATTGCCTTTTCTATAGTAAATTATTCAAAAAATAATTTTCTACTGTCGCAAATTTTAATTACGCCAGGGATTGCCTTTTCTATAGTAAATTATTCAAAAAATAATTTTCTACTGTCGCAAATTTTAATTACGCCAGGGATTGCCTTTTCCATAGTAAACATTTCAAAAAATAATTTTCAACTATCGCAAATTTTAATTGCGCCAGGGATTGCCTTTTCTATAGTAAATTATTCAAAAAATAATTTTTTACTGTCGCAAATTTTAATTACTCCAGGGATTGCCTTTTCTATAGTAAATTATTCAAAAAATAATTTTATACTGTCGCAAATTTTAATTACGCCAGGGATTGCCTTTTCTATAGTAAATTATTCAAAAAATAATTTTCAACTGTCGCAAATTTTAATTACGCCAGGGATTGCCTTTTCTATAGTAAATTATTCAAAAAATAATTTTCAACTGTCGCAAATTTTAATTACGCCAGGGATTGCCTTTTCTATAGTAAATTATTCAAAAAATAATTTTCTACGGTCGCAAATTTCAAATCCGCCAGGGATTGCCTCTTCTATAGTAAATTATTCAAAAAATAATTTTCAATTGTCGCAAATTTTAATTGCGCCAGGGATTGCCTTTTCTATAGTAAATTATTCAAAAAATAATTTTTTACTGTCGCAAATTTTAATTACTCCAGGGATTGCCTTTTCTATAGTAAATTATTCAAAAAATAATTTTATACTGTCGCAAATTTTAATTACGCCAGGGATTGCCTTTTCTATAGTAAATTATTCAAAAAATAATTTTCAACTGTCGCAAATTTTAATTACGCCAGGGATTGCCTTGTCTATAGTAAATTATTCAAAATATAATTTTCAACTGTCGCAAATTTTAATTACGCCAGGGATTGCCTTTTCTATAGTAAATTATTCAAAAAATAATTTTCTACTGTCGCAAATTTTAATTACGCCAGGGATTGCCTTTTCTATAGTAAATTATTCAAAAAATAATTTTATACTGTCGCAAATTTTAATTACGCCAGGGATTGCCTTTTCTATAGTAAATTATTCAAAAAATAATTTTTTACTGTCGCAAATTTTAATTACGCCAGGGATTGCCTTTTCTATAGTAAATTATTCAAAAAATAATTTTCAACTGTCGCAAATTTTAATTACGCCAGGGATTGCCTTTTCTATAGTAAACTTTTCAAAAATTAATTTTCTACTGTCGCAAATTTTAATTACGCCAGGGATTGCCTTTTCTATAGTAAATTATTCAAAAAATAATTTTCTACGGTCGCAAATTTCAAATCCGCCAGGGATTGCCTTTTCTATAGTAAATTATTCAAAAAATAATTTTCAATTGTCGCAAATTTTAATTGCGCCAGGGATTGCCTTTTCTATAGTAAATTATTCAAAAAATAATTTTCTACTGTCGCAAATTTTAATTACGCCAGGGATTGCCTTTTCTATAGTAAATTATTCAAAAAATAATTTTCTACTGTCGCAAATTTTAATTACGCCAGGGATTGCCTTTTCTATAGTAAACTTTTCAAAAATTAATTTTCAACTGTCGCAAATTTTAATTGCGCCAGGGATTGCCTTTTCTATAGTAAATTATTCAAAAAATAATTTTTTACTGTCGCAAATTTTAAATATCCCAGGGATTGCCTTTTCTATAGTAAATTATTCAAAAAATAATTTTCTACTGTCGCAAATTTTAATTGCGCCAGGGATTGCCTTTTCTATAGTAAATTTTGCAAAAAATAATTTTCTACTGTCGCAAATTTTAATTACGCCAGGGATTGCCTTTTCTATAGTAAATTATTCAAAAAATAATTTTTTACTGTCGCAAATTTTAATTACGCCAGGGATTGCGTTTTCTATAGTAAATTATTCAAAAAATAATTTTCTACTGTCGCAAATTTTAATTACGCCAGGGATTGCCTTTTCTATAGTAAATTATTCAAAAAATAATTTTTTTCTGTCGCAAATTTCAAATCCGCCAGGGATTGCCTTTTCTATAGTAAATTACCCAAAAAATAATTTTTTACTATCGCAAATTTTAATTACGCCAGGGATTGCCTTTTCTATAGTAAATTATTCAAAAAATAATTTTCAACTGTCGCAAATTTCAAATCCGCCAGGGATTGCCTTTTCTATAGTAAATTATTCAAAAAATAATTTTATACTGTCGCAAATTTTAATTGCGCCAGGGATTGCCTTTTCTATAGTAAATTATTCAAAAAATAATTTTCAACTGTCGCAAATTTTAATTACGCCAGGGATTGCCTTTTCTATAGTAAATTATTCAAAAAATAATTTTTTACTGTCGCAAATTTTAAATATCCCAGGGATTGCCTTTTCTATAGTAAACTTTTCAAAAAATAATTTTCTACTGTCGCAAATTTTAATTACGCCAGGGATTGCCTTTTCTATAGAAAACTTTTCAAAAAATAATTTTCTACTGTCGCAAATTTTAATTACGCCAGGGATTGCCTTTTCTATAGTAAATTATTCAAAAAATAATTTTTTACTGTCGCAAATTTTAATTACGCCAGGGATTGCCTTTTCTATAGTAAATTATTCAAAAAATTATTTTCTACTGTCGCAAATTTCAAATCCGCCAGGGATTGCCTTTTCTATAGTAAATTATTCAAAAAATAATTTTCAACTGTCGCAAATTTTAATTGCGCCAGGGATTGCCTTTTCTATAGTAAATTATTCAAAAAATAATTTTCAACTGTCGCAAATTTTAATTGCGCCAGGGATTGCCTTTTCTATAGTAAATTATTCAAAAAATAATTTTCTACTGTCGCAAATTTTAATTACGCTAGGGATTGCCTTTTCTATAGTAAATTATTCAAAAAATAATTTTATACTGTCGCAAATTTTAATTACGCCAGGGATTGCCTTTTCTATAGTAAATTATTCAAAAAATAATTTTATACTGTCGCAAATTTTAATTGCGCCAGGGATTGCCTTTTCTATAGTAAATTATTCAAAAAATAATTTTCAACTGTCGCAAATTTTAATTACGCCAGGGATTGCCTTTTCTATAGTAAATTATTCAAAAAATAATTTTCTACTCTCGCAAATTTTAATTACGCCAGGGATTGCCTTTTCTATAGTAAATTATTCAAAAAATAATTTTTTACTGTCGCAAATTTTAAATATCCCAGGGATTGCCTTTTCTATAGTAAATTATTCAAAAAATAATTTTATACTGTCGCAAATTTTTATTACGCCAGGGATTGCCTTTTCTATAGTAAATTATTCAAAAAATAATTTTCAACTTTCGCAAATTTTAATTACGCCAGGGATTGCCTTTTCTATAGTAAATTATGCAAAAAATAATTTTCAACTGTCGCAAATGTTAATTACGCCAGGGATTGCCTTTTCTATAGTAAATTATTCAAAAAATAATTTTCAACTGTCGCAAATTTTAATTACGCCAGGGATTGCCTTTTCTATAGTAAATTATTCAAAAAATAATTTTCAACTGTCGCAAATTTTAATTACGCCAGGGATTGCCTTTTCTATAGTAAATTATTCAAAAAATAATTTTCTACTGTCGCAAATTTTAATTACGCCAGGGATTGCCTTTTCTATAGTAAATTATTCAAAAAATAATTTTTTACTGTCGCAAATTTTAAATATCCCAGGGATTGCCTTTTATATAGTAAATTATTCAAAAAATAATTTTCTACTGTCGCAAATTTAATTACGCCAGGGATTGCCTTTTTTTTGGTAAATTATTCAAAAAATAATTTTTTACTGTCGCAAATTTTAAATATCCCAGGGATTGCCTTTTATATAGTAAATTATTCAAAAAATAATTTTATACTGTCGCAAATTTTAATTACGCCAGGGATTGCCTTTTCTATAGTAAATTATTCAAAAAATAATTTTCAACTGTCGCAAATTTTAATTACGCCAGGGATTGCCTTTTCTATAGTAAATTATTCAAAAAATAATTTTCAACTGTCGCAAATTTTAATTACGCCAGGGATTGCCTTTTCTATAGTAAATTATTCAAAAAATAATTTTCAACTGTCGCAAATTTTAATTACGCCAGGGATTGCGTTTTCTATAGTAAACTTTTCAAAAAATAATTTTCTACTGTCGCAAATTTCAAATATCCCAGGGATTGCCTTTTATATAGTAAATTATTCAAAAAATAATTTTCTACTGTCGCAAATTTAATTACGCCAGGGATTGCCTTTTTTTTGGTAAATTATTCAAAAAATAATTTTTTACTGTCGCAAATTTTAAATATCCCAGGGATTGCCTTTTATATAGTAAATTATTCAAAAAATAATTTTCTACTGTCGCAAATTTTAATTACGCCAGGGATTGCCTTTTCTATAGTAAATTATTCAAAAAATAATTTTATACTGTCGCAAATTTTAATTGCGCCAGGGATTGCCTTTTCTATAGTAAATTTTGCAAAAAATAATTTACTACTGTCGCAAATTTTAATTACGCCAGGGATTGCCTTTTCTATAGTAAATTATTCAAAAAATAATTTTTTACTGTCGCAAATTGTAATTACGCCAGGGATTGCCTTTTCTATAGTAAACTTTTCAAAAATTAATTTTCTACTGTCGCAAATTTTAATTACGCCAGGGATTGCCTTTTCTATAGTAAATTATTCAAAAAATAATTTTTTACTGTCGCAAATTTCAAATCCGCCAGGGATTGCCTTTTCTATAGTAAATTATTCAAAAAATAATTTTTTACTATCGCAAGTTTTAATTGCGCCAGGAATTGCCTTTTCTGTAGTAAATTATTCAAAAAATAATTTTCAACTGTCGCAAATTTTAATTACGCCACGGATTGCCTTTTCTATAGTAAATTATTCAAAAAATAATTTTCAACTGTCGCAAATTTCAAATCCGCCAGGGATTGCCTTTTCTATAGTAAATTATTCAAAAAATAATTTTATACTGTCGCAAATTTTAATTGCGCCAGGGATTGCCTTTTCTATAGTAAATTATTCAAAAAGTAATTTTCAACTGTCGCAAATTTTAATTACGCCAGGGATTGCCTTTTCTATAGTAAATTATTCAAAAAATAATTTTTTACTGTCGCAAATTTTAAATATCCCAGGGATTGCCTTTTCTATAGTAAACTTTTCAAAAAATAATTTTCTACTGTCGCAAATTTTAATTACGCCAGGGATTGCCTTTTCTATAGTAAATTATTCAAAAAATAATTTTCAACTGTCGCAAATTTTAATTACGCCAGGGATTGCCTTTTCTATAGTAAATTATTCAAAAAATAATTTTCAACTGTCGCAAATTTTAATTACGCCAGGGATTGCCTTTTCTATAGTAAATAATTCAAAAAATAATTTTCAACTATCGCAAATTTTAATTACGCCAGGGATTGCGTTTTCTATAGTAAACTTTTCAAAAAATAATTTTCTACTGTCGCAAATTTTAATTACGCCAGGGATTGCCTTTTCTATAGTAAATTATTCAAAAAATAATTTTATACTGTCGCAAATTTTAATTGCGCCAGGGATTGCCTTTTCTATAGTAAATTTTGCAAAAAATAATTTTCTACTGTCGCAAATTTTAATTACGCCACGGATTGCCTTTTCTATAGTAAATTATTCAAAAAATAATTTTTTACTGTCGCAAATTGTAATTACGCCAGGGATTGCCTTTTCTATAGTAAACTTTTCAAAAATTAATTTTCTACTGTCGCAAATTTTAATTACGCCAGGGATTGCCTTTTCTATAGTAAATTATTCAAAAAATAATTTTTTACTATCGCAAGTTTTAATTGCGCCAGGAATTGCCTTTTCTATAGTAAATTATTCAAAAAATAATTTTCAACTGTCGCAAATTTTAATTACGCCAGGGATTGCCTTTTCTATAGTAAATTATTCAAAAAATAATTTTCAACTGTCGCAAATTTTAATTACGCCAGGGATTGCCTTTTCTATAGTAAATTATTCAAAAAATAATTTTTTACTGTCGCAAATTTTAAATATCCCAGGGATTGCCTTTTCTATACTAAACTTTTCAAAAAATAATTTTCTACTGTCGCAAATTTTAATTACGCCAGGGATTGCCTTTTCTATAGTAAATTATTCAAAAAATAATTTTCTACTGTCGCAAATTTTAATTACGCCAGGGATTGCCTTTTCTATAGTAAATTATTCAAAAAATAATTTTTTACTGTCGCAAATTTTAAATATCCCAGGGATTGCCTTTTCTATAGTAAATTATTCAAAAAATAATTTTATACTGTCGCAAATTTTTATTACGCCAGGGATTGCCTTTTCTATAGTAAATTATTCAAAAAATAATTTTCAACTGTCGCAAATTTTAATTACGCCAGGGATTGCCTTTTCTATAGTAAATTATGCAAAAAATAATTTTCTACTGTCGCAAATTTTAATTACGCCAGGGATTGCCTTTTCTATAGTAAACTTTTCAAAAAATAATTTTCAACTGTCGCAAATTTTAATTGCGCCAGGGATTGCCTTTTCTGTAGTAAATTATTCAAAAAATAATTTTTTACTGTCGCAAATTTTAAATATCCCAGTGATTGCCTTTTCTATAGTCAATTATTCAAAAAATAATTTTCTACTGTCGCAAATTTTAATTGCGCCAGGGATTGCCTTTTCTATAGTAAATTATTCAAAAAATAATTTTCTACTGTCGCAAATTTTAATTACGCCAGGGATTGCCTTTTCTATAGTAAATTATTCAAAAAATAAATTTTTACTGTCGCAAATTTTAAATATCCCAGGGATTGCCTTTTCTATAGTAAATTATTCAAAAAATAATTTTATACTGTCGCAAATTTTAATTGCGCCAGGGATTGCCTTTTCTATAGTAAATTATTCAAAAAATAATTTTCAACTGTCGCAAATTTTAATTACGCCAGGGATTGCCTTTTCTATAGTAAATTATTCAAAAAATAATTTTCTACTGTCGCAAATTTTAATTACGCCAGGGATTGCCTTTTCTATAGTAAATTATTCAAAAAATAATTTTTTACTGTCGCAAATTTTAAATATCCCAGGGATTGCCTTTTCTATAGTAAATTATTCAAAAAATAATTTTATACTGTCGCAAATTTTTATTACGCCAGGGATTGCCTTTTCTATAGTAAATTATTCAAAAAATAATTTTCAACTGTCGCAAATTTTAATTACGCCAGGGATTGCCTTTTCTATAGTAAACTTTTCAAAAAATAATTTTCTACTGTCGCAAATTTTAATTACGCCAGGGATTGCCTTTTCTATAGTAGATTATTCAAAAAATAATTTTATACTGTCGCAAATTTTAATTACGCCAGGGATTGCCTTTTCTATAGTAAATTATTCAAAAAATAATTTTTTACTGTCGCAAATTTTAATTACGCCAAGGATTGCCTTTTCTATAGTAAATTATTCAAAAAATAATTTTCAACTGTCGCAAATTTTAATTACGCCAGGGATTGCCTTTTCTATAGTAAACTTTTCAAAAATTAATTTTCTACTGTCGCAAATTTTAATTACGCCAGGGATTGCCTTTTCTATAGTAAATTATTCAAAAAATAATTTTCTACGGTCGCAAATTTCAAATCCGCCAGGGATTGCCTTTTCTATAGTAAATTATTCAAAAAATAATTTTCAACTGTCGCAAATTTTAATTGCGCCAGGGATTGCCTTTTCTATAGTAAATTATTCAAAAAATAATTTTCTACTGTCGCAAATTTTAATTACGTCAGGGATTGCCTTGTCTATAGTAAATTATTCAAAAAATAATTTTCTACTGTCGCAAATTTTAATTACGCCAGGGATTGCCTTTTCTATAGTAAACTTTTCAAAAAATAATTTTCAACTGTCGCAAATTTTAATTGCGCCAGGGATTGCCTTTTCTGTAGTAAATTATTCAAAAAATAATTTTTTACTGTCGCAAATTTTAAATATCCCAGTGATTGCCTTTTCTATAGTAAATTATTCAAAAAATAATTTTCTACTGTCGCAAATTTTAATTGCGCCAGGGATTGCCTTTTCTATAGTAAACTTTCAAAAAATAATTTTTTACTGTCGCAAATTTTAATTACGCCAGGGATTGCCTTTTCTATAGTAAATTATTCAAAAAATAATTTTCAACTGTCGCAAATTTTAATTACGCAGGGATTGCCTTTTCTATAGTAAACTTTTCAAAATTAATTTTCTACTGTCGCAAATTTTAATTACGCCAGGGATTTCCTTTTCTATAGTAAATTATTCAAAAAATAATTTTCTACGGTCGCAAATTTCAAATCCGCCAGGGATTGCCTTTTCTATAGTAAATTATTCAAAAAATAATTTTCAACTGTTGCAAATTTTAATTGCGCCAAGGATTGCCTTTTCTATAGTAAATTATTCAAAAAATAATTTTCTACTGTCGCAAATTTTAATTACGCCAGGGATTGCCTTTTCTATAGTAAATTATTCAAAAAATAATTTTCTACTGTCGCAAATTTTAATTACGCCAGGGATTGCCTTTTCTATAGTAAACTTTTCAAAAAATAATTTTCAACTGTCGCAAATTTTAATTGCGCCAGGGATTGCCTTTTCTATAGTAAAATTATTCAAAAAATAATTTTTTACTGTCGCAAATTTTAAATATCCCAGTGATTGCCTTTTCTATAGTAAATTATTCAAAAAATAATTTTCTACTGTCGCAAATTTTAATTGCGCCAGGGATTGCCTTTTCAATAGTAAATTTTGCAAAACATAATTTTCTACTGTCGCAAATTTTAATTACGCCAGGGATTGCCTTTCCTATAGTAAATTATTCAAAAAATAATTTTTACTGTCGCAAATTTTAATTACGCCAGGGATTGCCTTTTCTATAGTAAATTATTCAAAAAATAATTTTCTACTGTCGCAAATTTTAATTACGCCAGGGATTGCCTTTTCTATAGTAAATTATTCAAAAAATAATTTTCTACGGTCGCATATTTCAAATCCGCCAGGGATTGCCTTTTCTATAGTAAATTATTCAAAAAATAATTTTCAATTGTCGCAAATTTTAATTGCGCCAGGGATTGCCTTTTCTATAGTAAATTATTCAAAAAATAATTTTCTACTGTCGCAAATTTTAATTACGCCAGGGTTGCCTTTTCTATAGTAAATTATTCAAAAAATAATTTTTTACTGTCGCAAATTTTAAATATCCCAGTGATTGCCTTTTCTATAGTAAATTATTCAAAAAATAATTTTCTACTGTCGCAAATTTCAAATCCGCCAGGGATTGCCTTTTCTATAGTAAATTATTCAAAAAATAATTTTTTTACTATCGCAAGTTTTAACTGCGCCAGGGATTGCCTTTTCTATAGTAAATTATTCAAAAAATAATTTTCTACTGTCGCAAATTTAATTACGCCAGGGATTGCCTTTTCTATAGTAAATTATTCAAAAAATAATTTTTTACTGTCGCAAATTTTAATTACGCCAGGGATTGCCTTTTCTATAGTAAATTATTCAAAAAATAATTTTCTACGGTCGCAAATTTCAAATCCGCCAGGGATTGCCTTTTCTATAGTAATTTATTCAAAAAATAATTTTCAATTGTCGCAAATTTTAATTGCGCCAGGGATTGCCTTTTCTATAGTAAATTATTCAAAAAATAATTTTCTACTGTCGCAAATTTTAATTACGCAGGGATTGCCTTTTCTATAGTAAATTATTCAAAAAATAATTTTTCTACTGTCGCAAATTTTAATTACGCCAGGGAATGCCTTTTCTATAGTAAACTTTTCAAAAAATAATTTTCAACTGTCGCAAATTTTAATTGCGCCAGGATTGCCTTTTCTATAGTAAATTATTCAAAAAATAATTTTTTACTGTCGCAAATTTTAATTACGCCAGGGATTGCCTTTTCTATAGTAAATTATTCAAAAAATAATTTTCTACGGTCGCAAATTTCAAATCCGCCAGGGATTGCCTTTTCTATAGTAAATTATTCAAAAAATAATTTTCAATTGTCGCAAATTTTAATTGCGCCAGGGATTGCCTTTTCTATAGTAAATTATTCAAAAAATAATTTTCTACTGTCGCAAATTTTAATTACGCCAGGGATTGCCTTTTCTATAGTAAATTATTCAAAAAATAATTTTTTACTGTCGCAAATTTTAATTACGCCAGGGATTGCCTTTTCTATAGTAAATTATTCAAAAAAATAATTTTCTACGGTCGCATATTTCAAATCCGCCAGGGATTGCCTTTTCTATAGTAAATTATTCAAAAAATAATTTTCAATTGTCGCAAATTTTTATTGCGCCAGGGATTGCCTTTTCTATAGTAAATTATTCAAAAAATAATTTTCTACTGTCGCAAATTTTAATTACGCCAGGATTGCCTTTTCTATAGTAAATTATTCAAAAAATAATTTTCTACTGTCGCAAATTTTAATTACGCCAGGATTGCCTTTTCTGTAGTAAACTTTTCAAAAAATAATTTTCAACTGTCGCAAATTTTAATTGCGCCAGGGATTGCCTTTTCTATAGTAAATTATTCAAAAAATAATTTTTTACTGTCGCAAATTTTAATTACGCCAGGGATTGCCTTTTCTATAGTATATTATTAAAAAAATAATTTTCTACGGTCGCAAATTTCAAATCCGCCAGGGATTGCCTTTTCTATAGTAAATTATTCAAAAATTAATTTTCAATTGTCGCAAATTTTAATTGCGCCAGGGATTGCCTTTTCTATAGTAAATTATTCAAAAAATAATTTTCTGCTGTCGCAAATTTTAATTACGCCAGGGATTGCCTTTTCTATAGTAAATTATTCAAAAAATAATTTTTTACTGTCGCAAATTTTAATTACGCCAGGGATTGCCTTTTCTATAGTAAATTATTCAAAAAATAATTTTCTACTGTCGCAAATTTTAATTACGCCAGGGATTGCCTTTTCTATAGTAAATTATTCAAAAAATAATTTTTTACTGTCGCAAATTTTAATTACGCCAGGGATTGCCTTTTCTATAGTAAATTATTCAAAAAATAATTTTTTACTGTCGCAAATTTTAAATATCCCAGGGATTGCCTTTTCTATAGTAAATTATTCAAAAAATAATTTTATACTGTCGCAAATTTTAATTACGCCAGGTATTGCCTTTTCTATAGTAAATTATTCAAAAAATAATTTTCAACTGTCGCAAATTTTAATTACGCCAGGGATTGCCTTTTCTATAGTAAATTATTCAAAAAATAATTTTCAACTGTCGCAAATTTTAATTACGCCAGGGATTGCCTTTTCTATAGTAAATTATTCAAAAAATAATTTTCTACTGTCGCAAATTTTAATTACGCCAGGGATTGCCTTTTCTATAGTAAATTATTCAAAAAATAATTTTATACTGTCGCAAATTTTAATTACGCCAGGGATTGCCTTTTCTATAGTAAATTATTCAAAAAATAATTTTTTACTGTCGCAAATTTTAATTACGCCAGGGATTGCCTTTTCTATAGTAAATTATTCAAAAAATAATTTTCAACTGTCGCAAATTTTAATTACGCCAGGGATTGCCTTTTCTAAAGTAAACTTTTCAAAAATTAATTTTCTACTGTCGCAAATTTTAATTACGCCAGGGATTGCCTTTTCTATAGTAAATTATTCAAAAAATAATTTTCTACGGTCGCAAATTTCAAATCCGCCAGGGATTGCCTTTTCTATAGTAAATTATTCAAAAAATAATTTTCAATTGTCGCAAATTTTAATTGCGCCAGGGATTGCCTTTTCTATAGAAAATTATTCAAAAAATAATTTTCTACTGTCGCAAATTTTAATTACGCCAGGGATTGCCTTTTCTATAGTAAATTATTCAAAAAATAATTTTCTACTGTCGCAAATTTTAATTACGCCAGGGATTGCCTTTTCTATAGTAAACTTTTCAAAAAATAATTTTCAACTGTCGCAAATTTTAATTGCGCCAGGGATTGCCTTTTCTATAGTAAATTATTCAAAAAATAATTTTTTACTGTCGCAAATTTTAAATATCCCAGCGATTGCCTTTTCTATAGTAAATTATTCAAAAAATAATTTTCTACTGTCGCAAATTTTAATTGCGCCAGGGATTGCCTTTTCTATAGTAAATTTTGCAAACAATAATTTTCTACTGTCGCAAATTTTAATTACGCCAGGGATTGCCTTTTCTATAGTAAATTATTCAAAAAATAATTTTTTACTGTCGCAAATTTTAATTACGCCAGGGATTGCGTTTTCTATAGTAAATTATTCAAAAAATAATTTTCTACTGTCGCAAATTTTAATTACGCCAGGGATTGCCTTTTCTATAGTAAATTATTCAAAAAATAATTTTTTGCTGTCGCAAATTTCAAATCCGCCAGGGATTGCCTTTTCTATAGTAAATTATCCAAAAAATAATTTTTTACTATCGCAAGTTTTAATTGCGCCAGGGATTGCCTTTTCTATAGTAAATTATTCAAAAAATAATTTTCTACTGTCGCAAATTTCAAATCCGCCAGGGATTGCCTTTTCTATAGTAAATTATTCAAAAAATAATTTTCAACTGTCGCAAATTTTAATTACGCCAGGGATTGCCTTTTCAATAGTAAACTTTTCAAAAAATAATTTTCAATTGTCGCAAATTTTAATTACGCCATGGATTGCCTTTTCTATAGTAAATTATTCAAAAAATAATTTTCTACTGTCGCAAATTTTAATTACGCCAGGGATTGCCTTTTCTATAGTAAACTTTTCAAAAAATAATTTTCAACTGTCGCAAATTTTAATTGCGCCAGGGATTGCCTTTTCTATAGTAAATTATTCAAAAAATAATTTTTTACTGTCGCAAATTTTAAATATCCCAGGGATTGCCTTTTCTATAGTAAATTATTCAAAAAATAATTTTCTACTGTCGCAAATTTTAATTGCGCCAGGGATTGCCTTTTCTATAGTAAATTTTGCAAAAAATAATTTTCTACTGTCGCAAATTTTAATTACGCCAGGGATTGCCTTTTCTATAGTAAATTATTCAAAAAATAATTTTTTACTGTCGCAAATTTTAACTACGCCAGGGATTGCGTTTTCTATAGTAAATTATTCAAAAAATAATTTTCTACTGTCGCAAATTTTAATTACGCCAGGGATTGCCTTTTCTATAGTAAATTATTCAAAAAATAATTTTTTGCTGTCGCAAATTTCAAATCCGCCAGGGATTGCCTTTTCTATAGTAAATTATCCAAAAAATAATTTTTTACTATCGCAAGTTTTAATTGCGCCAGGGATTGCCTTTTCTATAGTAAATTATTCAAAAAATAATTTTCTACTGTCGCAAATTTCAAATCCGCCAGGGATTGCCTTTTCTATAGTAAATTATTCAAAAAATAATTTTCAACTGTCGCAAATTTTAATTACGCCAGGGATTGCCTTTTCAATAGTAAACTTTTCAAAAAATAATTTTCAACTGTCGCAAATTTTAATTACGCCATCGATTGCCTTTTCTATAGTAAATTATTCAAAAAATAATTTTTTACTGTCGCAAATTTCAAATCCGCCAGCGATTGCCTTTTCTATAGTAAATTATTCAAAAAATAATTTTTTATTATCGCAAGTTTTAATTGCGCCAGGGATTGCCTTTTCTATAGTAAATTATTCAAAAAATAATTTTCAACTGTCGCAAATTTTAATTACGCTAGGAATTGCCTTTTCTATAGTAAATTATTCAAAAAATAATTTTCTACTGTCGCAAATTTTAATAACGCCAGGGATTGCCTTTTGTATAGTAAATTATTCAAAAAATAATTTTCAACTGTCGCAAGTTTTAAATACGCCAGGGATTGCCTTTTCTATAGTAAATTATTCAAAAAATAACTTTCAACTGTCGCAAATTTTAATTACGCCAGGGATTGCCTTTTCTATAGTAAATTATTCAAAAAATAATTTTCAACTGTCGCAAATTTTAATTACGCCAGGGATTGCCTTTTCTGTAGTAAATTATTCAAAAAATAATTTTCTACTGTCGCAAATTTTAATTACGCCAGGGATTGCCTTTTCTATAGTAAATTATTCAAAAAATAATTTTCAACTGTCGCAAATTTTAATTACGCCAGGGATTGCCTTTTCTATAGTAAATTATTCAAAAAATAATTTTCAATTGTCGCAAATTTTAATTACGCCAGGAATTGCCTTTTCTATAGTAAATTATTCAAAAAATAATTTTCAACTGTCGCAAATTTTAATTACGCCAGGGATTGCCTTTTCTCTAGTAAATTATTCAAAAAATAATTTTCAACTGTCGCAAATTTTAATTACGCCAGGGATTGC
The DNA here is from genome assembly GCA_963930735.1 of Dioctria linearis. NCBI lineage: Eukaryota > Metazoa > Arthropoda > Insecta > Diptera > Asilidae > Dioctria > Dioctria linearis. Next base: position 59,151 of record CAWVNZ010001824.1, on the reverse strand, counting down.
CTTTTCTATAGTAAATTATTCAAAAAATAATTTTCTACTGTCGCAAATTTTAATTACGCCAGGGATTGCCTTTTCTATAGTAAATTATTCAAAAAATAATTTTTTACTGTCGCAAATTTTAAATATCCCAGGGATTGCCTTTTCTATAGTAAACTTTTCAAAAAATAATTTTCTACTGTCGCAAATTTTAATTACGCCAAGGATTGCCTTTTCTATAGTAAACTTTTCAAAAAATAATTTTCTACTGTCGCAAATTTTAATTACGCCAGGGATTGCCTTTTCTATAGTAAATTATTCAAAAAATAATTTTATACTGTCGCAAATTTTAATTGCGCCAGGGATTGCCTTTTCTATAGTAAATTATTCAAAAAATAATTTTCAACTGTCGCAAATTTTAATTACGCCAGGGATTGCCTTTTCTATAGTAAATTATTCAAAAAATAATTTTCAGCTGTCGCAAATTTTAATTACGCCAGGAATTGCCTTTTCTATAGTAAATTATTCAAAAAATAATTTTCAACTGTCGCAAATTTTAATTACGCCAGGGATTGCCTTTTCTCTAGTAAATTATTCAAAAAATAATTTTCAACTGTCGCAAATTTTAATTACGCCAGGGATTGCCTTTTCTATAGTAAATTATTCAAAAAATAATTTTCTACTGTCGCAAATTTTAATTACGCCAGGGATTGCCTTTTCTATAGTAAATTATTCAAAAAATAATTTTTTACTGTCGCAAATTTTAAATATCCCAGGGATTGCCTTTTCTATAGTAAACTTTTCAAAAAATAATTTTCTACTGTCGCAAATTTTAATTACGCCAAGGATTGCCTTTTCTATAGTAAACTTTTCAAAAAATAATTTTCTACTGTCGCAAATTTTAATTACGCCAGGGATTGCCTTTTCTATAGTAAATTATTCAAAAAATAATTTTATACTGTCGCAAATTTTAATTGCGCCAGGGATTGCCTTTTCTATAGTAAATTATTCAAAAAATAATTTTATACTGTCGCAAATTTTAATTACGCCAGGGATTGCCTCTTCTATAGTAAATTATTCAAAAAATAATTTTATACTGTCGCAAATTTTAATTACGCCAGGGATTGCCTTTTCTATAGTAAACTTTTCAAAAAATAATTTTCTACTGTCGCAAATTTTAATTACGCCAGGGATAGCCTTTTCTATAGTAAATTATTCAAAAAATAATTTTATACTGTCGCAAATTTTAATTGCGCCAGGGATTGCCTTATCTATAGTAAATTATTCAAAAAATAATTTTCAACTGTCGCAAATTTTAATTACGCCAGGGATTGCCTTTTCTATAGTAAATTATTCAAAAAATAATTTTATACTGTCGCAAATTTTAATTGCGCCAGGGATTGCCTTTTCTATAGTAAATTATTCAAAAAATAATTTTCAACTGTCGCAAATTTTAATTACGCCAGGGATTGCCTTTTCTATAGTAAATTATTCAAAAAATAATTTTCAACTGTCGCAAATTTTAATTACGCCAGGGATTGCCTTTTCTATAGTAAATTATTCAAAAAATAATTTTCAACTGTCGCAAATTTTAATTACGCCAGGGATTGCCTTTTCTATAGTAAATTATTCAAAAAATAATTTTCTACTTTCGCAAATTTTAATTACGCCAGGGATTGCCTTTTCTATAGTAAATTATCCAAAAATAATTTTCTTCTGTCGCAAATTTTAATTGCGCCAGGGATTGCCTTTTCTATAGTAAATTAGTCAAAAAATAATTTTATACTGTCGCAAATTTTAATTACGCCAGGGATTGCCTTTTCTATAGTAAATTATTCAAAAAATAATTTTCAACTGTCGCAAATTTCAAATCCGCAAGGGATTGCCTTTTCTATAGTAAATTATTCAAAAAATAATTTTATACTGTCGCAAATTTTAATTGCGCCAGGGATTGCCTTTTCTATAGTAAATTATCCAAAAAATAATTTTCAACTGTCGCAAATTTTAATTGCGCCAGGGATTGCCTTTTCTATAGTAAATTATTCAAAAAATAATTTTATACTGTCGCAAATTTTAATTGCGCCAGGGATTGCCTTTTCTATAGTAAATTATTCACACATTAATTTTTTACTGTCGCAAATTTTAATTACGCCAGGTATTGCCTTTTCTATAGTAAATTATTCAAAAAATAATTTTTTACTGTCGCAAATTTTAATTACGCCAGGGATTGCCTTTTCTATAGTAAATTATTCAAAAAATAATTTTCAACTGTCGCAAATTTTAATTGCGCCAGGGATTGCCTTTTCTATAGTAAATTATTCAAAAAATAATTTTATAATGTCGCAAATTTTAATTACGCCAGGGATTGCCTTTTCTATAGTAAATTATTCAAAAAATAATTTTCAACTGTCGCAAATTTTAATTACGCCAGGGATTGCCTTTTCTATAGTAAATTATTCAAAAAATAATTTTCAACTGTCGCAAATTTTAATTACGCCAGGGATTGCCTTTTCTATAGTAAATTATTCAAAAAATAATTTTCAACTGTCGCAAATTTTAATTGCGCCAGGGATTGCCTTTCTATAGTAAATTTTTCAAAATATAATTTTTTACTGTCGCAAATTTTAAGTGCGCCAGGGATTGCCTTTTCTATAGTAAATTTTGCAAAAAATAATTTTCTACTGTCGCAAATTTTAATTGCGCCAGGGATTGCCTTTTCTATAGTAAATTATTCAAAAAATAATTTTTTACTATCGCAAATTTCAAATCCGCCAGGGATTGCCTTTTCTATAGTAAATTATTCAAAAAATAATTTTATACTGTCGCAAATTTTAATTACGCCAGGGATTGCCTTTTCTATAGTAAATTATTCAAAAAATAATTTTCAACTGTCGCAAATTTTAACTGCGCCAGGGATTGCCTTTTCTATAGTAAATTTTTCAAAAATTAATTTTTTACTGTCGCAAGTTTTAATTACGCCAGGGATTGCCTTTTCTATAGTAAATTATTCAAAAATTAATTTTCTACTGTCGCAAATTTTAATTACGCCAGGGATTGCCTTTTCTATAGTAAATTATTCAAAAAATAATTTTTTACTATCGCAAGTTTTAATTGCGCCAGGGATTGCCTTTTCTATAGTAAATTATTCAAAAAATAATTTTCTACTCTCGCAAATTTTAATTACGCCAGGGATTGCCTTTTCTATAGTAAATTATTCAAAAAATAATTTTCAACTGTCGCAAATTTTAATTGCGCCAGGGATTGCCTTTTCTATAGTAAATTTTTCAAAAATTAATTTTCAACTGTCGCAAATTTTAATTACGCCAGGGATTGCCTTTTCTATAGTAAATTATTCAAAAAATAATTTTCAACTGTCGCAAATTTTAATTACGCCAGGAATTGCCTTTTCTATAGTCAATTATTCAAAAAATAATTTTCAACTGTCGCAAATTTTAATTACGCCAGGGATTGCCTTTTCTCTAGTAAATTATTCAAAAAATAATTTTCAACTGTCGCAAATTTTAATTACGCCAGGGATTGCCTTTTCTATAGTAAATTATTCAAAAAATAATTTTCTACTGTCGCAAATTTTAATTACGCCAGGGATTGCCTTTTCTATAGTAAATTATTCAAAAAATAATTTTTTACTGTCGCAAATTTTAAATATACCAGGGATTGCCTTTTCTATAGTAAACTTTTCAAAAAATAATTTTCTACTGTCGCACATTTTATTTACGCCAGGGATTGCCTTTTCTATAGTAAACTTTTCAAAAAATAATTTTCTACTGTCGCAAATTTTAATTACGCCAGGGATTGCCTTTTCTATAGTAAATTATTCAAAAAATAATTTTATACTGTCGCAAATTTTAATTGCGCCAACGATTGCCTTTTCTATAGTAAATTATTCAAAAAATAATTTTATACTGTCGCAAATTTTAATTACGCCAGGGATTGCCTCTTCTATAGTAAATTATTCAAAAAATAATTTTATACTGTCGCAAATTTTAATTACGCCAGGGATTGCCTTTTCTATAGTAAACTTTTCAAAAAATAATTTTCTACTGTCGCAAATTTTAATTACGCCAGGGATAGCCTTTTCTATAGTAAATTATTCAAAAAATAATTTTATACTGTCGCAAATTTTAATTGCGCCAGGGATTGCCTTTTCTATAGTAAATTATTCAAAAAATAATTTTCAACTGTCGCAAATTTTAATTACGCCAGGGATTGCCTTTTCTATAGTAAATTATTCAAAAAATAATTTTCAACTGTCGCAAATTTTAATTGCGCCAGGGATTGCCTTTTCTATAGTAAATTTTTCAAAAATTAATTTTCAACTGTCGCAAATTTTAATTACGCCAGGGATTGCCTTTTCTATAGTAAATTATTCAAAAAATAATTTTCAACTGTCGCAAATTTTAATTACGCCAGGAATTGCCTTTTCTATAGTCAATTATTCAAAAAATAATTTTCAACTGTCGCAAATTTTAATTACGCCAGGGATTGCCTTTTCTCTAGTAAATTATTCAAAAAATAATTTTCAACTGTCGCAAATTTTAATTACGCCAGGGATTGCCTTTTCTATAGTAAATTATTCAAAAAATAATATTCTACTGTCGCAAATTTTAATTACGCCAGGGATTGTCTTTTCTATAGTAAATTATTCAAAAAATAATTTTTTACTGTCGCAAATTTTAAATATCCCAGGGATTGCCTTTTCTATAGTAAACTTTTCAAAAAATAATTTTCTACTGTCGCACATTTTAATTACACCAGGGATTGCCTTTTCTATAGTAAACTTTTCAAAAAATAATTTTCTACTGTCGCAAATTTTAATTACGCCAGGGATTGCCTTTTCTATAGTAAATTATTCAAAAAATAATTTTATACTGTCGCAAATTTTAATTGCGACAACGATTGCCTTTTCTATAGTAAATTATTCAAAAAATAATTTTATACTGTCGCAAATTTTAATTACGCCAGGGATTGCCTCTTCTATAGTAAATTATTCAAAAAATAATTTTATACTGTCGCAAATTTTAATTACGCCAGGGATTGCCTTTTCTATAGTAAACTTTTCAAAAAATAATTTTCTACTGTCGCAAATTTTAATTACGCCAGGGATAGCCTTTTCTATAGTAAATTATTCAAAAAATAATTTTATACTGTCGCAAATTTTAATTGCGCCAGGGATTGCCTTTTCTATAGTAAATTATTCAAAAAATAATTTTCAACTGTCGCAAATTTTAATTACGCCAGGGATTGCCTTTTCTATAGTAAATTATTCAAAAAATAATTTTATACTGTCGCAAATTTTAATTACGCCAGGGATTGCCTTTTCTATAGTAAATTATTCAAAAAATAATTTTTTACTATCGCAAGTTTTAATTGCGCCAGGGATTGCCTTTTCTATAGTAAATTATTCAAAAAATAATTTTCTACTGTCGCAAATTTTAATTACGCCAGGGATTGCCTTTTCTATAGTAAATTATTCAAAAAATAATTTTCAACTGTCGCAAATTTTAATTGCGCCAGGGATTGCCTTTTCTATAGTAAATTTTTCAAAAATTAATTTTTTACTGTCGCAAGTTTTAATTACGCCAGGGATTGCCTTTTCTATAGTAAATTATTCAAAAATTAATTTTCTACTGTCGCAAATTTTAATTACGCCAGGGATTGCCTTTTCTATAGTAAATTATTCAAAAAATAATTTTTTACTATCGCAAGTTTTAATTGCGCCAGGGATTGCCTTTTCTATAGTAAATTATTCAAAAAATAATTTTCTACTGTCGCAAATTTTAATTACGCCAGGGATTGCCTTTTCTATAGTAAATTATTCAAAAAATAATTTTCAACTGTCGCAAATTTTAATTGCGCCAGGGATTGCCTTTTCTATAGTAAATTTTTCAAAAATTAATTTTCAACTGTCGCAAATTTTAATTACGCCAGGGATTGCCTTTTCTATAGTAAATTATTCAAAAAATAATTTTCAACTGTCGCAAATTTTAATTACGCCAGGAATTGCCTTTTCTATAGTCAATTATTCAAAAAATAGTTTTCAACTGTCGCAAATTTTCATTACGCCAGGGATTGCCTTTTCTCTAGTAAATTATTCAAAAAATAATTTTCAACTGTCGCAAATTTTAATTACGCCAGGGATTGCCTTTTCTATAGTAAATTATTCAAAAAATAATTTTCAACTGTCGCAAATTTTAATTACGCCAGGGATTGCCTTTTCTATAGTAAATTATTCAAAAAATAATTTTCAACTGTCGCAAATTTTAATTACGCCAGGGATTGCCTTTTCTATAGTAAATTATTCAAAAAATAATTTTCTACTGTCGCAAATTTTAATTGCGCCAGGGATTGCCTTTTCTATAGTAAATTATTCAAAAAATAATTTTATACTGTCGCAAATTTTAATTACGCCAGGGATTGCCTTTTCTATAGTAAATTATTCAAAAAATAATTTTCAACTGTCGCAAATTTCAAATCCGCCAGGGATTGCCTTTTCTATAGTAATTTATTCAAAAAATAATTTTATACTGTCGCAAATTTTAATTGCGCCAGGGATTGCCTTTTCTATAGTAAATTATTTAAAAAATAATTTTCAACTGTCGCAAATTTTAATTGCGCCAGGGATTGCCTTTTCTATAGTAAATTATTCAAAAAATAATTTTATACTGTCGCAAATTTTAATTGCGCCAGGGATTGCCTTTTCTATAGTAAATTATTCAAAAAATAATTTTCAACTGTCGAAAATTTTAATTACGCCAGGGATTGCCTTTTCTATAGTAAATTATTCAAAAAATAATTTTCAACTGTCGCAAATTTTATTTACGCCAGGGATTGCCTTTTCTATAGTAAATTATTCAAAAAATAATTTTCAACTGTCGCAAATTTTAATTACGCCAGGGATTGCCTTTTCTATAGTAAATTATTCAAAAAATAATTTTCAACTGTCGCAAATTTTAATTGCGCCAGGGATTGCCTTTTCTATAGTAAATTATTCAAAAAATAATTTTCAACTGTCGCAAATTTTAATTACGTCAGGGATTGCCTTTTCTATAGTAAATTATTCAAAAAATAATTTTCAACTGTCGCAAATTTTAATTACGCCAGGGATTGCCTTTTCTATAGTAAATTATTCAAAAAATAATTTTATACTGTCGCAAATTTTAATTCCGCCAGGGATTGCCTTTTCTATAGTAAATTATTCACAAATTAATTTTCTACTGTCGCAAATTTTAATTACGCCAGGGATTGCCTTTTCTATAGTAAATTATTCAAAAAATAATTTTTTACTGTCGCAAATTTTAATTACGCCAGGGATTGCCTTTTCTATAGTAAATTATTCAAAAAATAATTTTCAACTGTCGCAAATTTTAATTACGTCAGGGATTGCCTTTTCTATAGTAAATTATTCAAAAAATAATTTTCAACTGTCGCAAATTTTAATTACGCCAGGGATTGCCTTTTCTATAGTAAATTATTCAAAAAATAATTTTCAACTGTCGCAAATTTTAATTACGCCAGGGATTGCCTTTTCTATAGTAAATTATTCAAAAAATAATTTTCAACTGTCGCAAATTTTAATTACGCCAGGGATTGCCTTTTCTATAGTAAATTATTCAAAAAATAATTTTCTACTGTCGCAAATTTTAATTGCGCCAGGGATTGCCTTTTCTATAGTAAATTATTCAAAAAATAATTTTTTACTATCGCAAATTTCAAATCCGCCAGGGATTGCCTTTTCTATAGTAAATTATTCAAAAAATAATTTTATACTGTCGCAAATTTTAATTGCGCCAGGGATTGCCTTTTCTATAGTAAATTATTCAAAAAATAATTTTCAACTGTCGCAAATTTTAATTACGCCAGGGATTGCCTTTTCTATAGTAAATTTTTCAAAAAATAATTTTTTACTGTCGCAAATTTTAATTACGCCAGGGATTGCCTTTTCTATAGTAAATTATTCAAAAAATAATTTTTTACTATCGCAAGTTTTAATTGCGCCAGGGATTGCCTTTTCTATAGTAAATTATTCAAAAAATAATTTTCTACTGTCGCAAATTTTAATTACGCCAGGGATTGCCTTTTCTATAGTACATTATTCAAAAAATAATTTTCAACTGTCGCAAATTTTAATTGCGCCAGGGATTGCCTTTTCTATAGTAAATTATTCAAAAAATAATTTTCTACTGTCGCAAATTTTAATTACGAAAGGGATTGCCTTTTCTATAGTAAATTATTCAAAAATTAATTTTCTACTGTCGCAAATTTTAATTACGCCAGGGATTGCCTTTTCTATAGTAAATTATTCAAAAAATAATTTTCTACTGTCGCAAATTTTAATTCCGCCAGGGATTGCCTTTTCTATAGTAAATTATTCAAAAAATAATTTTCAACTGTCGCAAATTTTAATTGCGCCAGGGATTGCCTTTTCTATAGTAAATTATTCAAAAAATAATTTTCAACTGTCGCAAATTTTAATTACGCCAGGAATTGCCTTTTCTATAGTCAATTATTCAAAAAATAATTTTCAACTGTCGCAAATTTTAATTACGCCAGGGATTGCCTTTTCTCTAGTAAATTATTCAAAAAATAATTTTCAACTGTCGCAAATTTTAATTACGCCAGGAATTGCCTTTTCTATAGTAAATTATTCAAAAAATAATTTTTTACTGTCGCAAATTTTAAATATCCCAGGGATTGCCTTTTCTATAGTAAACTTTTCAAAAAATAATTTTCTACTGTCGCACATTTTAATTACGCCAGGGATTGCCTTTTCTATAGTAAACTTTTCAAAAAATAATTTTCTACTGTCGCAAATTTTAATTACGCCAGGGATTGCCTTTTCTATAGTAAATTATTCAAAAAATAATTTTATACTGTCGCAAATTTTAATTGCGCCAACGGTTGCCTTTTCTATAGTAAATTATTCAAAAAATAATTTTATACTGTCGCAAATTTTAATTACGCCAGGGATTGCCTCTTCTATAGTAAATTATTCAAAAAATAATTTTCTACTGTCGCAAATTTTAATTACGCCAGGGATTGCCTTTTCTATAGTAAACTTTTCAAAAAATAATTTTCTACTGTCGCAAATTTTAATTACGCCAGGGATAGCCTTTTCTATAGTAAATTATTCAAAAAATAATTTTATAATGTCGCAAATTTTAATTGCGCCAGGGATTGCCTTTTCTATAGTAAATTATTCAAAAAATAATTTTCAACTGTCGCAAATTTTAATTACGCCAGGGATTGCCTTTTCTATAGTAAATTATTCAAAAAATAATTTTATACTGTCGCAAATTTTAATTGCGCCAGGGATTGCCTTTTCTATAGTAAGTTATTCAAAAAATAATTTTCGACTGTCGCAAATTTTAATTACGCCAGGGATTGCCTTTTCTATAGTAAATTATTCAAAAAATAACTTTCAACTGTCGCAAATTTTAATTACGCCAGGGATTGCCTTTTCTATAGTAAATTATTCAAAAAATAATTTTCAACTGTCGCAAATTTTAATTACGCCAGGGATTGCCTTTTCTATAGTAAATTATTCAAAAAATAATTTTCTACTGTCGCAAATTTTAATTGCGCCAGGGATTGCCTTTTCTATAGTAAATTATTCAAAAAATAATTTTATACTGTCGCAAATTTTAATTACGCCAGGGATTGCCTTTTCTATAGTAAATTATTCAAAAAATAATTTTCAACTGTCGCAAATTTCAAATCCGCCAGGGATTGCCTTTTCTATAGTAAATTATTCAAAAAATAATTTTATACTGTCGCAAATTTTAATTGCGCCAGGGATTGCCTTTTCTATAGTAAATTATTCAAAAAATAATTTTCAACTGTCGCAAATTTTAATTGCGCCAGGGATTGCCTTTTCTATAGTAAATTATTCAAAAAATAATTTTATACTGTCGCAAATTTTAATTGCGCCAGGGATTGCCTTTTCTATAGTAAATTATTCACAAATTAATTTTTTACTGTCGCAAATTTTAATTACGCCAGGGATTGCCTTTTCTATAGTAAATTATTCAAAAAATAATTTTTTACTGTCGCAAATTTTAATTACGCCAGGGATTGCCTTTTCTATAGTAAATTATTCAAAAAATAATTTTCAACTGTCGCAAATTTTAATTACGTCAGGGATTGCCTTTTCTATAGTAAATTATTCAAAAAATAATTTTCAACTGTCGCAAATTTTAATTACTCCAGGGATTGCCTTTTCTATAGTAAATTATTCAAAAAATAATTTTCAACTGTCGCAAATTTTAATTGCGCCAGGGATTGCCTTTCTATAGTAAATTTTTCAAAAAATAATTTTTTACTGTCGCAAATGTTAAGTGCGCCAGGGATTGCCTTTTCTATAGTAAATTTTGCAAAAAATAATTTTCTACTGTCGCAAATTTTAATTGCGCCAGGGATTGCCTTTTCTATAGTAAATTATTCAAAAAATAATTTTTTACTATCGCAAATTTCAAATACGCCAGGGATTGCCTTTTCTATAGTAAATTATTCAAAAAATAATTTTATACTGTCGCAAATTTTAATTGCGCCAGGGATTGCCTTTTCTATAGTAAATTATTCAAAAAATAATTTTCAACTGTCGCAAATTTTAATTACGCCAGGGATTGCCTTTTCTATAGTAAATTTTTCAAAAAATAATTTTTTACTGTCGCAAATTTTAATTACGCCAGGGATTGCCTTTTCTATAGTAAATTATTCAAAAAATAATTTTCAACTGTCGCAGATTTCAAATCCGCCAGGGATTGCCTTTTCTATAGTAAATTATTCAAAAAATAATTTTATACTGTCGCAAATTTTAATTGCGCCAGGGATTGCCTTTTCTATAGTAAATTATTCAAAAAATAATTTTCAACTGTCGCAAATTTTAATTGCGCCAGGGATTGCCTTTTCTATAGTAAATTATTCAAAAAATAATTTTATACTGTCGCAAATTTTAATTGCGCCAGGGATTGCCTTTTCTATAGTAAATTATTCACAAATTAATTTTTTACTGTCGCAAATTTTAATTACGCCAGGGATTGCCTTTTCTATAGTAAATTATTCAAAAAATAATTTTTTACTGTCGCAAATTTTAATTACGCCAGGGATTGCCTTTTCTATAGTAAATTATTCAAAAAATAATTTTTTACTATCGCAAGTTTTAATTGCGCCAGCGATTGCCTTTTCTATAGTAAATTATTCAAAAAATAATTTTCTACTGTCGCAAATTTTAATTACGCCAGGGATTGCCTTTTCTATAGTAAATTATTCAAAAAATAATTTTCAACTGTCGCAAATTTTAATTGCGCCAGGGATTGCCTTTTCTATAGTAAATTTTTCAAAAATTAATTTTTTACTGTCGCAAGTTTTAATTACGCCAGGGATTGCCTTTTCTATAGTAAATTATTCAAAAATTAATTTTCTACTGTCGCAAATTTTAATTACGCCAGGGATTGCCTTTTCTATAGTAAATTATTCAAAAAATAATTTTCTACTGTCGCAAATTTTAATTCCGCCAGGGATTGCCTTTTCTATAGTAAATTATTCAAAAAATAATTTTCAACTGTCGCAAATTTTAATTGCGCCAGGGATTGCCTTTTCTATAGTAAATTTTTCAAAAAATAATTTTTTACTGTCGCAAATTTTAATTACGCCAGGGATTGCCTTTTCTATAGTAAATTATTCAAAAAATAATTTTCTATTGTCGGAAATTTTAATTACGCCAGGGATTGCCTTTTCTATAGTAAATTATTCAAAAAATAATTTTTTACTATCGCAAGTTTTAATTGCGCCAGGGATTGCCTTTTCTATAGTAAATTATTCAAAAAATAATTTTCTACTGTCGCAAATTTTAATTACGCCAGGGATTGCCTTTTCTATAGTAAATTATTCAAAAAATAATTTTCAACTGTCGCAAATTTTAATTGCGCCAGGGATTGCCTTTTCTATAGTAAATTTTTCAAAAATTAATTTTTTACTGTCGCAAATTTTAATTACGCCACGGATTGCCTTTTCTATAGTAAATTATTCAAAAATTAATTTTCTACTGTCGGAAATTTTAATTACGCCAGGGATTGCCTTTTCTATAGTAAATTATTCAAAAATTAATTTTATACTGTCGCAAATTTTAATTACGCCAGGGATTGCCTTTTCTATAGTAAATTATTCAAAAAATAATTTTCAACTGTCGCAAATTTCAAATCCGCGAGGGATTGCCTTTTCTATAGTAAATTATTCAAAAAATAATTTTATACTGTCGCAAATTTTAATTGCGCCAGGGATTGCCTTTTCTATAGTAAATTATTCAAAAAATAATTTTCAACTGTCGCAAATTTTAATTACGCCAGGGATTGCCTTTTCTATAGAAAATTTTTCAAAAAATAATTTTCAACTGTCGCAAATTTTAATTACGCCAGGGATTGCCTTTTCTATAGTAAATTATTCAAAAAATAATTTTCAACTGTCGCAAATTTTAATTACGCCAGGGATTGCCTTTTCTATAGTAAATTATTCAAAAAATAATTTTCAACTGTAGCAAATTTTAATTATGCCAGGGATTGCCTTTTCTATAGTAAATTATTCAAAAAATAATTTTATACTGTCGCAAATTTTAATTGCGCCAGGGATTGCCTTTTCTATAGTAAATGATTCAAAAAATAATTTTCAACTGCCGCAAATTTTAATTACGCCAGGGATTGCCTTTTCTATAGTAAATTATTCAAAAAATAATTTTCAACTGTCGCAAATTTTAATTACGCCAGGGATTGCCTTTTCTATAGTAAATTATTCAAAAAATAATTTTCAACTGTCGCAAATTTTAATTACGCCAGGGATTGCCTTTTCTATAGTAAATTATTCAAAAAATAATTTTATACTGTCGCAAATTTTAATTGCGCCAGGGATTGCCTTTTCTATAGTAAATTATTCAAAAAATAATTTTCAACTGTCGCAAATTTTAATTACGCCAGGGATTGCCTTTTCTATAGTAAATTATTCAAAAAATAATTTTATACTGTCGCAAATTTTAATTACGCCAGGGATTGCCTTTTCTATAGTAAATCATTCAAAAAATAATTTTTTACTATCGCAAATTTTAATTACGCCAGGGATTGCCTTTTCTATAGTAAATTATTCAAAAAATAATTTTTTACTATCGCAAGTTTTAATTGCGCCAGGGATTGCCTTTTCTATAGTAAATTATTCAAAAAATAATTTTCTACTGTCGCAAATTTTAATTACGCCAGGGATTGCCTTTTCTATAGTAAATTATTCAAAAAATAATTTTCAACTGTCGCAAATTTTAATTACGCCAGGAATTGCCTTTTCTATAGTCAATTATTCAAAAAATAATTTTCAACTGTCGCAAATTTTAATTACGCCAGGGATTGCCTTTTCTCTAGTAAATTATTCAAAAAATAATTTTCAACTGTCGCAAATTTTAATTACGCCAGGGATTGCCTTTTCTATAGTAAATTATTCAAAAAATAATTTTCTACTGTCGCAAATTTTAATTACGACAGGGATTGCCTTTTCTATAGTAAATTATTCAAAAAATAATTTTTTACTGTCGCAAATTTTAAATATCCCAGGGATTGCCTTTTCTATAGTAAACTTTTCAAAAAATAATTTTCTACTGTCGCACATTTTAATTACGCCAGGGATTGCCTTTTCTATAGTAAACTTTTCAAAAAATAATTTTCTACTGTCGCAAATTTTAATTACGCCAGGGATTGCCTTTTCTATAGTAAATTATTCAAAAAATAATTTTATACTGTCGCAAATTTTAATTGCGCCAACGATTGCCTTTTCTATAGTAAATTATTCAAAAAATAATTTTATACTGTCGCAAATTTTAATTACGCCAGGGATTGCCTGTTCTATAGTAAATTATTCAAAAAATAATTTTATACTGTCGCAAATTTTAATTACGCCAGGGATTGCCTTTTCTATAGTAAACTTTTCAAAAAAAAATTTTCTACTGTCGCAAATTTTAATTACGCCAGGGATAGCCTTTTCTATAGTAAATTATTCAAAAAATTATTTTATACTGTCGCAAATTTTAATTGCGCCAGGGATTGCCTATTCTATAGTAAATTATTCAAAAAATAATTTTCAACTGTCGCAAATTTTAATTACGCCAGGGATTGCCTTTTCTATAGTAAATTATTCAAAAAATAATTTTATACTGTCGCAAATTTTAATTGCGCCAGGGATTGCCTTTTCTATAGTAAATTATTCAAAAAATAATTTTCTACTGTCGCAAATTTTAATTACGCCAGGGATTGCCTTTTCTATAGTAAATTATTCAAAAAATAATTTTCAAGTGTCGCAAATTTTAATTACGCCAACGATTGCCTTTTCTATAGTAAATTTTTCAAAAATTAATTTTATACTGTCGCAAATTTTAATTACGCCAGGGATTGCCTCTTCTATAGTAAATTATTCAAAAAATAATTTTATACTGTCGCAAATTTTAATTACGCCAGGGATTGCCTTTTCTATAGTAAACTTTTCAAAAAATAATTTTCTACTGTCGCAAATTTTAATTACGCCAGGGATAGCCTTTTCTATAGTAAATTATTCAAAAAATAATTTTCAACTGTCGCAAATTTTAATTACGCCAGGGATTGCCTTTTCTATAGTAAATTATTCAAAAAATAATTTTATACTGTCGCAAATTTTAATTGCGCCAGGGATTGCCTTTTCTATAGTAAACTTTTAAAAAAATAATTTTCTACTGTCGCAAATTTTAATTACGCCAGGGATAGCCTTTTCTATAGTAAATTATTCAAAAAATAATTTTATACTGTCGCAAATTTTAATTGCGCCAGGGATTGCCTTTTCTATAGTAAATTATTCAAAAAATAATTTTCAACTGTCGCAAATTTTAATTACGCCAGTGATTGCCTTTTCTATAGTAAATTATTCAAAAAATAATTTTCAATTGTCGCAAATTTTAATTGCGCCAGGGATTGCCTTTTCTATAGTAAATTTTTCAAAAATTAATTTTCAACTGTCGCAAATTTTAATTACGCCAGGGATTGCCTTTTCTATAGTAAATTATTCAAAAAATAATTTTCAACTGTCGCAAATTTTAATTACGCCAGGAATTGCCTTTTCTATAGTCAATTATTCAAAAAATAATTTTCAACTGTCGCAAATTTTAATTACGCCAGGGATTGCCTTTTCTCTAGTAAATTATTCAAAAAATAATTTTCAACTGTCGCAAATTTTAATTACCCCAGGGATTGCCTTTTCTATAGTAAATTATTCAAAAAATAATTTTCTACTGTCGCAAATTTTAATTACGCCAGGGATTGCCTTTTCTATAGTAAATTATTCAAAAAATAATTTTTTACTGTCGCAAATTTTAAATATCCCAGGGATTGCCTTTTCTATAGTAAACTTTTCAAAAAATAATTTTCTACTGTCGCACATTTTAATTACACCAGGGATTGCCTTTTCTATAGTAAACTTTTCAAAAAATAATTTTCTACTGTCGCAAATTTTAATTACGCCAGGGATTGCCTTTTCTATAGTAAATTATTCAAAAAATAATTTTATACTGTCGCAAATTTTAATTGCGCCAACGATTGCCTTTTCTATAGTAAATTATTCAAAAAATAATTTTATACTGTCGCAAATTTTAATTACGCCAGGGATTGCCTCTTCTATAGTAAATTATTCAAAAAATAATTTTATACTGTCGCAAATTTTAATTACGCCAGGGATTGCCTTTTCTATAGTAAACTTTTCAAAAAATAATTTTCTACTGTCGCAAATTTTAATTACGCCAGGGATAGCCTTTTCTATAGTAAATTATTCAAAAAATAATTTTATACTCTCGCAAATTTTAATTGCGCCAGGGATTGCCTTTTCTATAGTAAATTATTCAAAAAATAATTTTCAACTGTCGCAAATTTTAATTACGCCAGGGATTGCCTTTTCTATAGTAAATTATTCAAAAAATAATTTTATACTGTCGCAAATTTTAATTACGCCAGGGATTGCCTTTTCTATAGTAAATTATTCAAAAAATAATTTTTTACTATCGCAAGTTTTAATTGCGCCAGGGATTGCCTTTTCTATAGTAAATTATTCAAAAAATAATTTTCTACTGTCGCAAATTTTAATTACGCCAGGGATTGCCTTTTCTATAGTAAATTATTCAAAAAATAATTTTCAACTGTCGCAAATTTTAATTGCGCCAGGGATTGCCTTTTCTATAGTAAATTTTTCAAAAATTAATTTTTTACTGTCGCAAGTTTTAATTACGCCAGGGATTTAATTTTCTATAGTAAATAATTCAAAAATTAATTTTCTACTGTCGCAAATTTTAATTACGCCAGGGATTGCCTTTTCTATAGTAAATTATTCAAAAAATAATTTTTTACTATCGCAAGTTTTAATTGCGCCAGGGATTGCCTTTTCTATAGTAAATTATTCAAAAAATAATTTTCTACTGTCGCAAATTTTAATTACGCCAGGGATTGCCTTTTCTATAGTAAATTATTCAAAAAATAATTTTCAACTGTCGCAAATTTTAATTGCGCCAGGGATTGCCTTTTCTATAGTAAATTTTTCAAAAATTAATTTTCAACTGTCGCAAATTTTAATTACGCCAGGGATTGCCTTTTCTATAGTAAATTATTCAAAAAATAATTTTCAACTGTCGCAAATTTTAATTACGCCAGGAATTGCCTTTTCTATAGTCAATTATTCAAAAAATAATTTTCAACTGTCGCAAATTTTAATTACGCCAGGGATTGCCTTTTCTCTAGTAAATTATTCAAAAAATAATTTTATACTGTCGCAAATTTTAATTACGCCAGGGATTGCCTTTACTATAGTAAATTATTCAAAAAATAATTTTCTATTGTCGGAAATTTTAATTACGCCAGGGATTGCCTTTTCCATAGTAAATTATTCAAAAAATAATTTTTTACTGTCGCAAATTTTAAATATCCCAGGGATTGCCTTTTCTATAGTAAACTTTTCAAAAAATAATTTTCTACTGTCGCACATTTTAATTACGCCAGGGATTGCCTTTTCTATAGTAAACTTTTCAAAAAATAATTTTCTACTGTCGCAAATTTTAATTACGCCAGGTATTGCCTTTTCTATAGTAAATTATTCAAAAAATAATTTTATACTGTCGCAAATTTTAATTGCGCCAACGATTGCCTTTTCTATAGTAAATTATTCAAAAAATAATTTTATACTGTCGCAAATTTTAATTACGCCAGGGATTGCCTCTTCTATAGTAAATTATTCAAAAAATAATTTTATACTGTCGCAAATTTTAATTACGCCAGGGATTGCCTTTTGTATAGTAAACTTTTCAAAAAATAATTTTCTACTGTCGCAAATTTTAATTACGCCAGGGATAGCCTTTTTTATAGTAAATTATTCAAAAAATAATTTTATACTGTCACAAATTTTAATTGCGCCAGGGATTGCCTTTTCTATAGTAAATTATTCAAAAAATAATTTTCAACTGTCGCAAATTTTAATTACGCCAGGGATTGCCTTTTCTATAGTAAATCATTCAAAAAATAATTTTATACTGTCGCAAATTTTAATTGCGCCAGGGATTGCCTTTTCTATAGTAAATTATTCAAAAAATAATTTTCAACTGTCGCAAATTTTAATTACGCCAGGGATTGCCTTTTCTATAGTAAATTATTCAAAAAATAATTTTCAACTGTCGCAAATTTTAATTACGCCAGGGATTTTTCTATAGTAAATTATTCAAAAAATAATTTTCAACTGTCGCAAATTTTAATTACGCCAGGGATTGCCTTTTCTATAGTAAATTATTCAAAAAATAATTTTCTACTGTCGCAAATTTTAATTGCGCCAGGGATTGCCTTTTCTATAGTAAATTATTCAAAAAATAATTTTATACTGTCGCAAATTTTAATTACGCCAGGGATTGCCTTTTCTATAGTAAATTATTCAAAAAATAATTTTCAACTGTCGCAAATTTCAAATCCGCCAGGGATTGCCTTTTCTATAGTAAATTATTCAAAAAATAATTTTATACTGTCGCAAATTTTAATTGCGCCAGGGATTGCCTTTTATATAGTAAATTATTCAAAAAATAATTTTCAACTGTCGCAAATTTTAATTGCGCCAGGGATTGCCTTTTCTATAGTAAATTATTCAAAAAATAATTTTATACTGTCGCAAATTTTAATTGCGCCAGGGATTGCCTTTTCTATAGTAAATTATTCACAAATTAATTTTTTACTGTCGCAAATTTTAATTACGCCAGGGATTGCCTTTTCTATAGTAAATTATTCAAAAAATAATTTTTTACTGTCGCAAATTTGAATTACGCCAGGGATTGCCTTTTCTATAGTAAATTATTCAAAAAATAATTTTCAACTGTCGCAAATTTTAATTACGTCAGGGATTGCCTTTTCTATAGTAAATTATTCAAAAAATAATTTTCAACTGTCACAAATTTTAATTACGCCAGGGATTGCCTTTTCTATAGTAAATTATTCAAAAAATAATTTTCAACTGTCGCAAATTTTAATTGCGCCAGCGATTGCCTTTCTATAGTAAATTTTTCAAAAAATAATTTTTTACTGTCGCAAATTTTAAGTGCGCCAGGGATTGCCTTTTCTATAGTGAATTTTGCAAAAAATAATTTTCTACTGTCGCAAATTTTAATTGCGCCAGGGATTGCCTTTTCTATAGTAAATTATTCAAAAAATAATTTTTTACTATCGCAAATTTCAAATCCGCCAGGGATTGCCTTTTCTATAGTAAATTATTCAAAAAATAATTTTATACTGTCGCAAATTTTAATTGCGCCAGGGATTGCCTTTTCTATAGTAAATTATTCAAAAAATAATTTTCAACTGTCGCAAATTTTAATTACGCCAGGGATTGCCTTTTCTATAGTAAATTTTTCAAAAAATAATTTTTTACTGTCGCAAATTTTAATTACGCCAGGGATTGCCTTTTCTATAGTAAATTATTCAAAAAATAATTTTTTACTATCGCAAGTTTTAATTGCGCCAGGGATTGCCTTTTCTATAGTAAATTATTCAAAAAATAATTTTCTACTGTCGCAAATTTTAATTACGCCAGGGATTGCCTTTTCTATAGTAAATTATTCAAAAAATAATTTTCAACTGTCGCAAATTTTAATTGCGCCAGGGATTGCCTTTTCTATAGTAAATTTTTCAAAAATTAATTTTTTACTGTCGCAAGTTTTAATTACGCCAGGGATTGCCTTTTCTATAGTAAATTATTCAAAAATTAATTTTCTACTGTCGCAAATTTTAATTACGCCAGGGATTGCCTTTTCTATAGTAAATTATTCAAAAAATAATTTTCTACTGTCGCAAATTTTAATTCCGCCAGGGATTGCCTTTTCTATAGTAAATTATTCAAAAAATAATTTTCAACTGTCGCAAATTTTAATTGCGCCAGGGATTGCCTCTTCTATAGTAAATTTTTCAAAAAATAATTTTTTACTGTCGCAAATTTTAATTACGCCAGGGATTGCCTTTTCTATAGTAAATTATTCAAAAAATAATTTTCTATTGTCGGAAATTTTAATTACGCCAGGGATTGTAAATTATTCAAAAAATAATTTTTTACTATCGCAAGTTTTAATTGCGCCAGGGATTGCGTTTTCTATAGTAAATTATTCAAAAAATAATTTTCTACTGTCGCAAATTTTAATTACGCCAGGGATTGCCTTTTCTATAGTAAATTATTCAAAAAATAATTTTCAACTGTCGCAAATTTTAATTGCGCCAGGGATTGCCTTTTCTATAGTAAATTTTTCAAAAATTAATTTTTTACTGTCGCAAATTTTAATTACGCCACGGATTGCCTTTTCTATAGTAAATTATTCAAAAATTAATTTTCTACTGTCGCAAATTTTAATTACGCCAGGGATTGCCTTTTCTATAGTAAATTATTCAAAAATTAATTTTATGCTGTCGCAAATTTTAATTACGCCAGGGATTGCCTTTTCTATAGTAAATTATTCAAAAAATAATTTTCAACTGTCGCAAATTTCAAATCCGACAGGGATTGCCTTTTCTATAGTAAATTATTCAAAAAATAATTTTATACTGTCGCAAATTTTAATTACGCCAGGGATTGCCTTTTCTATAGTAAATTATTCAAAAAATAATTTTCTACTGTCGGAAATTTTAATTACGCCAGGGATTGCCTTTTCTATAGTAAATTATTCAAAAAATAATTTTTTACTGTCGCAAATTTTAAATATCCCAGGGATTGCCTTTTCTATAGTAAACTTTTCAAAAAATAATTTTCTACTGTCGCACATTTTAATTACGCCAGGGATTGCCTTTTCTATAGTAAACTTTTCAAAAAATAATTTTCTACTGTCGCAAATTTTAATTACGCCAGGTATTGCCTTTTCTATAGTAAATTATTCAAAAAATAATTTTATACTGTCGCAAATTTTAATTGCGCCAACGATTGCCTTTTCTATAGTAAATTATTCAAAAAATAATTTTATACTGTCGCAAATTTTAATTACGCCAGGGATTGCCTCTTCTATAGTAAATTATTCAAAAAATAATTTTATACTGTCGCAAATTTTAATTACGCCAGGGATTGCCTTTTCTATAGTAAACTTTTCAAAAAATAATTTTCTACTGTCGCAAATTTTAATTACGCCAGGGATAGCCTTTTCTATAGTAAATTATTCAAAAAATAATTTTATACTGTCGCAAATTTTAATTGCGCCAGGGATTGCCTTTTCTATAGTAAATTATTCAAAAAATAATTTTCAACTGTCGCAAATTTTAATTACGCCAGGGATTGCCTTTTCTATAGTAAATTATTCAAAAAATAATTTTATACTGTCGCAAATTTTAATTGCGCCAGGGATTGCCTTTTCTATAGTAAATTATTCAAAAAATAATTTTCAACTGTCGCAAATTTTAATTACGCCAGGGATTGCCTTTTCTATAGTAAATTATTCAAAAAATAATTTTCAACTGTCGCAAATTTTAATTACGCCAGGGATTTTTCTATAGTAAATTATTCAAAAAATAATTTTCAACTGTCGCAAATTTTAATTACGCCAGGGATTGCCTTTTCTATAGTAAATTATTCAAAAAATAATTTTCTACTGTCGCAAATTTTAATTGCGCCAGGGATTGCCTTTTCTATAGTAAATTATTCAAAAAATAATTTTATACTGTCGCAAATTTTAATTACGCCAGGGATTGCCTTTTCTATAGTAAATTATTCAAAAAATTATTTTCAACTGTCGCAAATTTCAAATCCGCCAGGGATTGCCTTTTCTATAGTAAATTATTCAAAAAATAATTTTATACTGTCGCAAATTTTAATTGCGCCAGGGATTGCCTTTTCTATAGTAAATTATTCAAAAAATAATTTTCAACTGTCGCAAATTTTAATTGCGCCAGGGATTGCCTTTTCTATAGTAAATTATTCAAAAAATAATTTTATACTGTCGCAAATTTTAATTGCGCCAGGGATTGCCTTTTCTATAGTAAATTATTCACAAATTAATTTTTTACTGTCGCAAATTTTAATTACGCCAGGGATTGCCTTTTCTATAGTAAATTATTCAAAAAATAATTTTTTACTGTCGCAAATTTGAATTACGCCAGGGATTGCCTTTTCTATAGTAAATTATTCAAAAAATAATTTTCAACTGTCGCAAATTTTAATTACGTCAGGGATTGCCTTTTCTATAGTAAATTATTCAAAAAATAATTTTCAACTGTCACAAATTTTAATTACGCCAGGGATTGCCTTTTCTATAGTAAATTATTCAAAAAATAATTTTCAACTGTCGCAAATTTTAATTGCGCCAGGGATTGCCTTTCTATAGTAAATTTTTCAAAAAATAATTTTTTACTGTCGCAAATTTTAAGTGCGCCAGGGATTGCCTTTTCTATAGTAAATTTTGCAAAAAATAATTTTCTACTGTCGCAAATTTTAATTGCGCCAGGGATTGCCTTTTCTATAGTAAATTATTCAAAAAATAATTTTTTACTATCGCAAATTTCAAATCCGCCAGGGATTGCCTTTTCTATAGTAAATTATTCAAAAAATAATTTTATACTGTCGCAAATTTTAATTGCGCCAGGGATTGCCTTTTCTATAGTAAATTATTCAAAAAATAATTTTCAACTGTCGCAAATTTTAATTACGCCAGGGATTGCCTTTTCTATATTAAATTTTTCAAAAAGTAATTTTTTACTGTCGCAAATTTTAATTACGCCAGGGATTGCCTTTTCTATAGTAAATTATTCAAAAAATAATTTTTTACTATCGCAAGTTTTAATTGCGCCAGGGATTGCCTTTTCTATAGTAAATTATTCAAAAAATAATTTTCTACTGTCGCAAATTTTAATTACGCCAGGGATTGCCTTTTCTATAGTAAATTATTCAAAAAATAATTTTCAACTGTCGCAAATTTTAATTGCGCCAGGGATTGCCTTTTCTATAGTAAATTTTTCAAAAATTAATTTTTTACTGTCGCAAATTTTAATTACGCCACGGATTGCCTTTTCTATAGTAAATTATTCAAAAATTAATTTTCTACTGTCGCAAATTTTAATTACGCCAGGGATTGCCTTTTCTATAGTAAATTATTCAAAAATTAATTTTATACTGTCGCAAATTTTAATTACGCCAGGGATTGCCTTTTCTATAGTAAATTATTCAAAAAATAATTTTCAACTGTCGCAAATTTCAAATCCGCCAGGGATTGCCTTTTCTATAGTAAATTATTCAAAAAATAATTTTTTACTGTCGCAAATTTTAAATATCCCAGGGATTGCCTTTTCTATAGTAAACTTTTCAAAAAATAATTTTCTACTGTCGCACATTTTAATTACGCCAGGGATTGCCTTTTCTATAGTAAACTTTTCAAAAAATAATTTTCTACTGTCGCAAATTTTAATTACGCCAGGTATTGCCTTTTCTATAGTAAATTATTCAAAAAATAATTTTATACTGTCGCAAATTTTAATTGCGCCAACGATTGCCTTTTCTATAGTAAATTATTCAAAAAATAATTTTATACTGTCGCAAATTTTAATTACGCCAGGGATTGCCTCTTCTATAGTAAATTATTCAAAAAATAATTTTATACTGTCGCAAATTTTAATTACGCCAGGGATTGCCTTTTCTATAGTAAACTTTTCAAAAAATAATTTTCTACTGTCGCAAATTTTAATTACGCCAGGGATAGCCTTTTCTATAGTAAATTATTCAAAAAATAATTTTATACTGTCGCAAATTTTAATTGCGCCAGGGATTGCCTTTTCTATAGTAAATTATTCAAAAAATAATTTTCAACTGTCGCAAATTTTAATTACGCCAGGGATTGCCTTTTCTATAGTAAATTATTCAAAAAATAATTTTATACTGTCGCAAATTTTAATTGCGCCAGGGATTGCCTTTTCTATAGTAAATTATTCAAAAAATAATTTTCAACTGTCGCAAATTTTAATTACGCCAGGGATTGCCTTTTCTATAGTAAATTATTCAAAAAATAATTTTCAACTGTCGCAAATTTTAATTACGCCAGGGATTTTTCTATAGTAAATTATTCAAAAAATAATTTTCAACTGTCGCAAATTTTAATTACGCCAGGGATTGCCTTTTCTATAGTAAATTATTCAAAAAATAATTTTCTACTGTCGCAAATTTTAATTGCGCCAGGGATTGCCTTTTCTATAGTAAATTATTCAAAAAATAATTTTATACTGTCGCAAATTTTAATTACGCCAGGGATTGCCTTTTCTATAGTAAACTTTTCAAAAAATAATTTTCTACTGTCGCAAATTTTAATTACGCCAGGGATAGCCTTTTCTATAGTAAATTATTCAAAAAATAATTTTATACTGTCGCAAATTTTAATTGCGCCAGGGATTGCCTTTTCTATAGTAAATTATTCAAAAAATAATTTTCAACTGTCGCAAATTTTAATTACGCCAGGGATTGCCTTTTCTATAGTAAATTATTCAAAAAATAATTTTCTACTGTCGCAAATTTTAATTGCGCCAGGGATTGCCTTTTCTATAGTAAATTATTCAAAAAATAATTTTATACTGTCGCAAATTTTAATTACGCCAGGGATTGCCTTTTCTATAGTAAATTATTCAAAAAATAATTTTCAACTGTCGCAAATTTCAAATCCGCCAGGGATTGCCTTTTCTATAGTAAATTATTCAAAAAATAATTTTATACTGTCGCAAATTTTAATTGCGCCAGGGATTGCCTTTCCTATAGTAAATTATTCAAAAAATAATTTTCAACTGTCGCAAATTTTAATTGCGCCAGGGATTGCCTTTTCTATAGTAAATTATTCAAAAAATAATTTTATACTGTCGCAAATTTTAATTGCGCCAGGGATTGCCTTTTCTATAGTAAATTATTCACAAATTAATTTTTTACTGTCGCAAATTTTAATTACGCCAGGGATTGCCTTTTCTATAGTAAATTATTCAAAAAATAATTTTTTACTGTCGCAAATTTGAATTACGCCAGGGATTGCCTTTTCTATAGTAAATTATTCAAAAAATAATTTTCAACTGTCGCAAATTTTAATTACGTCAGGGATTGCCTTTTCTATAGTAAATTATTCAAAAAATAATTTTCAACTGTCACAAATTTTAATTACGCCAGGGATTGCCTTTTCTATAGTAAATTATTCAAAAAATAATTTTCAACTGTCGCAAATTTTAATTGCGCCAGGGATTGCCTTTCTATAGTAAATTTTTCAAAAAATAATTTTTTACTGTCGCAAATTTTAAGTGCGCCAGGGATTGCCTTTTCTATAGTAAATTTTGCAAAAAATAATTTTCTACTGTCGCAAATTTTAATTGCGCCAGGGATTGCCTTTTCTATAGTAAATTATTCAAAAAATAATTTTTTACTATCGCAAATTTCAAATCCGCCAGGGATTGCCTTTTCTATAGTAAATTATTCAAAAAATAATTTTATACTGTCGCAAATTTTAATTGCGCCAGGGATTGCCTTTTCTATAGTAAATTATTCAAAAAATAATTTTCAACTGTCGCAAATTTTAATTACGCCAGGGATTGCCTTTTCTATAGTAAATTTTTCAAAAAATAATTTTTTACTGTCGCAAATTTTAATTACGCCAGGGATTGCCTTTTCTATAGTAAATTATTCAAAAAATAATTTTTTACTATCGCAAGTTTTAATTGCGCCAGGGATTGCCTTTTCTATAGTAAATTATTCAAAAAATAATTTTCTACTGTCGCAAATTTTAATTACGCCAGGGATTGCCTTTTCTATAGTAAATTATTCAAAAAATAATTTTCAACTGTCGCAAATTTTAATTGCGCCAGGGATTGCCTTTTCTATAGTAAATTTTTCAAAAATTAATTTTTTACTGTCGCAAATTTTAATTACGCCACGGATTGCCTTTTCTATAGTAAATTATTCAAAAATTAATTTTCTACTGTCGCAAATTTTAATTACGCCAGGGATTGCCTTTTCTATAGTAAATTATTCAAAAATTAATTTTATACTGTCGCAAATTTTAATTACGCCAGGGATTGCCTTTTCTATAGTAAATTATTCAAAAAATAATTTTCAACTGTCGCAAATTTCAAATCCGCCAGGGATTGCCTTTTCTATAGTAAATTATTCAAAAAATAATTTTTTACTGTCGCAAATTTTAAATATCCCAGGGATTGCCTTTTCTATAGTAAACTTTTCAAAAAATAATTTTCTACTGTCGCACATTTTAATTACGCCAGGGATTGCCTTTTCTATAGTAAACTTTTCAAAAAATAATTTTCTACTGTCGCAAATTTTAATTACGCCAGGTATTGCCTTTTCTATAGTAAATTATTCAAAAAATAATTTTATACTGTCGCAAATTTTAATTGCGCCAACGATTGCCTTTTCTATAGTAAATTATTCAAAAAATAATTTTATACTGTCGCAAATTTTAATTACGCCAGGGATTGCCTCTTCTATAGTAAATTATTCAAAAAATAATTTTATACTGTCGCAAATTTTAATTACGCCAGGGATTGCCTTTTCTATAGTAAACTTTTCAAAAAATAATTTTCTACTGTCGCAAATTTTAATTACGCCAGGGATAGCCTTTTCTATAGTAAATTATTCAAAAAATAATTTTATACTGTCGCAAATTTTAATTGCGCCAGGGATTGCCTTTTCTATAGTAAATTATTCAAAAAATAATTTTCAACTGTCGCAAATTTTAATTACGCCAGGGATTGCCTTTTCTATAGTAAATTATTCAAAAAATAATTTTATACTGTCGCAAATTTTAATTGCGCCAGGGATTGCCTTTTCTATAGTAAATTATTCAAAAAATAATTTTCAACTGTCGCAAATTTTAATTACGCCAGGGATTGCCTTTTCTATAGTAAATTATTCAAAAAATAATTTTCAACTGTCGCAAATTTTAATTACGCCAGGGATTTTTCTATAGTAAATTATTCAAAAAATAATTTTCAACTGTCGCAAATTTTAATTACGCCAGGGATTGCCTTTTCTATAGTAAATTATTCAAAAAATAATTTTCTACTGTCGCAAATTTTAATTGCGCCAGGGATTGCCTTTTCTATAGTAAATTATTCAAAAAATAATTTTATACTGTCGCAAATTTTAATTACGCCAGGGATTGCCTTTTCTATAGTAAATTATTCAAAAAATAATTTTCAACTGTCGCAAATTTCAAATCCGCCAGGGATTGCCTTTTCTATAGTAAATTATTCAAAAAATAATTTTATACTGTCGCAAATTTTAATTGAGCCAGGGATTGCCTTTCCTATAGTAAATTATTCAAAAAATAATTTTCAACTGTCGCAAATTTTAATTGCGCCAGGGATTGCCTTTTCTATAGTAAATTATTCAAAAAATAATTTTATACTGTCGCAAATTTTAATTGCGCCAGGGATTGCCTTTTCTATAGTAAATTATTCACAAATTAATTTTTTACTGTCGCAAATTTTAATTACGCCAGGGATTGCCTTTTCTATAGTAAATTATTCAAAAAATAATTTTTTACTGTCGCAAATTTGAATTACGCCAGGGATTGCCTTTTCTATAGTAAATTATTCAAAAAATAATTTTCAACTGTCGCAAATTTTAATTACGTCAGGGATTGCCTTTTCTATAGTAAATTATTCAAAAAATAATTTTCAACTGTCACAAATTTTAATTACGCCAGGGATTGCCTTTTCTATAGTAAATTATTCAAAAAATAATTTTCAACTGTCGCAAATTTTAATTGCGCCAGGGATTGCCTTTCTATAGTAAATTTTTCAAAAAATAATTTTTTACTGTCGCAAATTTTAAGTGCGCCAGGGATTGCCTTTTCTATAGTAAATTTTGCAAAAAATAATTTTCTACTGTCGCAAATTTTAATTGCGCCAGGGATTGCCTTTTCTATAGTAAATTATTCAAAAAATAATTTTTTACTATCGCAAATTTCAAATCCGCCAGGGATTGCCTTTTCTATAGTAAATTATTCAAAAAATAATTTTATACTGTCGCAAATTTTAATTGCGCCAGGGATTGCCTTTTCTATAGTAAATTATTCAAAAAATAATTTTCAACTGTCGCAAATTTTAATTACGCCAGGGATTGCCTTTTCTATAGTAAATTTTTCAAAAAATAATTTTTTACTGTCGCAAATTTTAATTACGCCAGGGATTGCCTTTTCTATAGTAAATTATTCAAAAAATAATTTTTTACTATCGCAAGTTTTAATTGCGCCAGGGATTGCCTTTTCTATAGTAAATTATTCAAAAAATAATTTTCAACTGTCGCAAATTTTAATTACGCCAGGGATTGCCTTTTCTATAGTAAATTATTCAAAAAATAATTTTCAACTGTCGCAAATTTTAATTGCGCCAGGGATTGCCTTTTCTATAGTAAATTTTTCAAAATTAATTTTTTACTGTCGCAAGTTTTAATTACGCCAGGGATTGCCTTTTCTATAGTAAATTATTCAAAAATTAATTTTCTACTGTCGCAAATTTTAATTACGCCAGGGATTGCCTTTTCTATAGTAAATTATTCAAAAAATAATTTTCTACTGTCGCAAATTTTAATTCCGCCAGGGATTGCCTTTTCTATAGTAAATTATTCAAAAAATAATTTTCAACTGTCGCAAATTTTAATTGCGCCAGGGATTGCCTCTTCTATAGTAAATTTTTCAAAAAATAATTTTTTACTGTCGCAAATTTTAATTACGCCAGGGATTGCCTTTTCTATAGTAAATTATTCAAAAAATAATTTTCTATTGTCGGAAATTTTAATTACGCCAGGGATTGCCTTTTCTATAGTAAATTATTCAAAAAATAATTTTTTACTATCGCAAGTTTTAATTGCGCCAGGGATTGCCTTTTCTATAGTAAATTATTCAAAAAATAATTTTCTACTGTCGCAAATTTTAATTACGCCAGGGATTGCCTTTTCTATAGTAAATTATTCAAAAAATAATTTTCAACTGTCGCAAATTTTAATTGCGCCAGGGATTGCCTTTTCTATAGTAAATTTTTCAAAAATTAATTTTTTACTGTCGCTAATTTTAATTACGCCACGGATTGCCTTTTCTATAGTAAATTATTTAAAAATTAATTTTCTACTGTCGCAAATTTTAATTACGCCAGGGATTGCCTTTTCTATAGTAAATTATTCAAAAATTAATTTTATACTGTCGCAAATTTTAATTACGCCAGGGATTGCCTTTTCTATAGTAAATTATTCAAAAAATAATTTTCAACTGTCGCAAATTTCAAATCCGCCAGGGATTGCCTTTTCTATAGTAAATTATTCAAAAAATAATTTTATACTGTCGCAAATTTTAATTGCGCCAGGGATTGCCTTTTCTATAGTAAATTATTCAAAAAATAATTTTCAACTGTCGCAAATTTTAATTACGCCAGGGATTGCCTTTTCTATAGTAAATTATTCAAAAAATAATTTTCAACTGTCGCAAATTTTAATTACGCCAGGGATTGCCTTTTCTATAGTAAATTATTCAAAAAATAATTTTTTACTATCGCAAGTTTTAATTGCGCCAGGGATTGCCTTTTCTATAGTAAATTATTCAAAAAATAATTTTCTACCGTCACAAATTTTAATTACGCCAGGGATTGCCTTTTCTATAGTAAATTATTCAAAAAATAATTTTCAACTGTCGCAAATTTTAATTGCGCCAGGGATTGCCTTTTCTATAGTAAATTTTTCAAAAATTAATTCTTTACTGTCGCAAGTTTTAATTACGCCAGGGATTGCCTTTTCTATAGTAAATTATTCAAAAATTAATTTTCTACTGTCGCAAATTTTAATTACGCCAGGGATTGCCTTTTCTATAGTAAATTATTCAAAAAATAATTTTCTACTGTCGCAAATTTTAATTCCGCCAGGGATTGCCTTTTCTATAGTAAATTATTCAAAAAATAATTTTTTACTGTCGCAAATTTTAAGTGCGCCAGGGATTGCCTTTTCTATAGTAAATTTTGCAAAAAATAATTTTCTACTGTCGCAAATTTTAATTGCGCCAGGGATTGCCTTTTCTATAGTAAATTATTCAAAAAATAATTTTTTACTATCGCAAATTTCAAATCCGCCAGGGATTGCCTTTTCTATAGTAAATTATTCAAAAAATAATATTATACTGTCGCAAATTTTATTTAATTGCGCCAGGGATTGCCTTTTCTATAGTAAATTATTCAAAAAATAATTTTCAACTGTCGAAAATTTTAATTACGCCAGGGATTGCCTTTTCTATAGTAAATTTTTCAAAAAATAATTTTTTACTGTCGCAAATTTTAATTACGCCAGGGATTGCCGTTTCTATAGTAAATTATTCAAAAAATAATTTTCAACTGTCGCAAATTTTAATTACGCCAGGGATTGCCTTTTCTATAGTAAATTATTCAAAAAATAATTTTCAACTGTCGCAAATTTTAATTGCAGCAGGGATTGCCTTTCTATAGTAAATTTTTCAAAAAATAATTTTTTACTGTCGCAAATTTTAAGTGCGCCAGGGATTGCCTTTTCTATAGTAAATTTTGCAAAAAATAATTTTTTACTATCGCAAATTTCAAATCCGCCAGGGATTGCCTTTTCTATAGTAAATTATTCAAAAAATAATTTTATACTGTCGCAAATTTTAATTGCGCCAGGGATTGCCTTTTCTATAGTAAATTATTCAAAACATAATTTTCAACTGTCGCAAATTTTAATTACGCCAGGGATTGCCTATTCTATAGTAAATTTTTCAAAAAATAATTTTTTACTGTCGCAAATTTTAATTACGCCAGGGATTGCCTTTTCTATAGTAAAATATTCAAAAAATAATTTTCAACTGTCGCAAATTTTAATTGCGCCAGGGATTGCCTTTTCTATAGTAAATTATTCAAAAAATAATTTTCAACTGTCGCAAATTTGAATTGCGCCAGGGATTGCCTTTTCTATAGTAAATTATTCAAAAAATAATTTTATACTGTCGCAAATTTTAATTACGCCAGGGATTGCCTTTTCTATAGTAAATTATTCAAAAAATAATTTTCAACTGTCGCAAATTTCAAATCCGCCAGGGATTGCCTTTTCTATAGTAAATTATTCAAAAAATAATTTTTTACTATCGCAAGTTTTAATTGCGCCAGGGATTGCCTTTTCTATAGTAAATTATTCAAAAAATAATTTTCAACTGTCGCAAATTTTAATTACGCCAGGTATTGCCTTTTCTATAGTAAACTTTTCAAAAAATAATTTTCTACTGTCGCAAATTTTAATTACGCCAGGGATAGCCTTTTCTATAGTAAATTATTCAAAAAATAATTTTCAACTGTCGCAAATTTTAATTACGCCAGGGATTGCCTTTTCTATAGTAAATTATTCAAAAAATAATTTTTTACTATCGCAAGTTTTAATTGCGCCAGGGATTGCCTTTTCTATAGTAAATTATTCAAAAAATAATTTTATACTGTCGCAAATTTTAATTACGCCAGGGATTGCCTTTTCTATAGTAAATTATTCAAAAAATAATTTTCTATTGTCGGAAATTTTAATTACGCCAGGGATTGCCTTTTCTATAGTAAATTATTCAAAAAATAATTTTTTACTATCGCAAGTTTTAATTGCGCCAGGGATTGCCTTTTCTATAGTAAATTATTCAAAAAATAATTTTCAACTGTCGCAAATTTTAATTACGCCAGGGATTGCCTTTTCTATAGTAAATTATTCAAAAAATAATTTTCAACTGTCGCAAATTTTAATTACGCCAGGGATTGCCTTTTCTATAGTAAATTATTCAAAAAATAATTTTCTACTGTCGCAAATCTTAATTGTGCCAGGGATTGCCTTTTCTATAGTAAATTATTCAAAAAATAATTTTATACTGTCGCAAATTTTAATTACGCCAGGGATTGCCTTTTCTATAGTAAATTATTCAAAAAATAATTTTCAACTGTCGCAAATTTCAAATCCGCCAGGGATTGCCTTTTCTATAGTAAATTATTCAAAAAATAATTTTATACTGTCGCAAATTTTAATTGCGCCAGGGATTGCCTTTTCTATAGTAAATTATTCAAAAAATAATTTTCAACTGTCGCAAATTTTAATTGCGCCAGGGATTGCCTTTTCTATAGTAAATTATTCAAAAAATAATTTTATACTGTCGCAAATTTTAATTACGCCAGGGATTGCCTCTTCTATAGTAAATTATTCAAAAAATAATTTTATACTGTCGCAAATTTTAATTACGCCAGGGATTGCCTTTTCTATAGTAAACTTTTCAAAAAATAATTTTCTACTGTCGCAAATTTTAATTACGCCAGGGATAGCCTTTTCTATAGTAAATTATTCAAAAAATAATTTTTTACTATCGCAAGTTTTAATTGCGCCAGGGATTGCCTTTTCTATAGTAAATTATTCAAATAATAATTTTCTACTGTCGCAAATTTTAATTACGCCAGGGATTGCCTTTTCTATAGTAAATTATTCAAAAAATAATTTTCAACTGTCGCAAATTTTAATTGCGCCAGGGATTGCCTTTTCTATAGTAAATTATTCAAAAAATAATTTTTTACTATCGCAAGTTTTAATTGCGCCAGGGATTGCCTTTTCTATAGTAAATTATTCAAAAAATAATTTTCTACTGTCGCAAATTTTAATTACGCCAGGGATTGCCTTTTCTATAGTAATTTATTCAAAAAATAATTTTCAACTGTCGCAAATTTTAATTGCGCCAGGGATTGCCTTTTCTATAGTAAATTTTTCAAAAATTAATTTTTTACTGTCGCAAATTTTAATTACGCCACGGATTGCCTTTTCTATAGTAAATTATTCAAAAATTAATTTTCTACTGTCGCAAATTTTAATTACGCCAAGGATTGCCTTTTCTATAGTAAATTATTCAAAAATTAATTTTATACTGTCGCAAATTTTAATTACGCCAGGGATTGCCTTTTCTATAGTAAATTATTCAAAAAATAATTTTCAACTGTCGCAAATTTCAAATCCGCCAGGGATTGCCTTTTCTATAGTAAATTATTCAAAAAATAATTTTATACTGTCGCAAATTTTAATTGCGCCAGGGATTGCCTTTTCTATAGTAAATTATTCAAAAAATAATTTTCAACTGTCGCAAATTTTAATTACGCCAGGGATTGTCTTTTTTATAGTAAATTATTCAAAAAATAATTTTCAACTGTCGCAAATTTTAATTACGCCAGGGATTGCCTTTTCTATAGTAAATTATTCAAAAAATAATTTTCAACTGTCGCAAATTTTAATTACGCCAGGGATTGCCTTTTCTATAGTAAATTATTCAAAAAATAATTTTCAACTGTCGCAAATTTTAATTACGCCAGGGATTGCCTTTTTTATAGTAAATTATTCAAAAAATAATTTTCAACTGTCGCAAATTTCAAATCCGCCAGGGATTGCCTTTTCTATAGTAAATTATTCAAAAAATAATTTTCAACTGTCGCAAATTTTAATTACGCCAGGGATTGCCTTTTCTATAGTAAATTATTCAAAAAATAATTTTCTACTGTCGCAAATTTTAATTACGCCAAGGATTGCCTTTTCTATAGTAAATTATTCAAAAATTAATTTTATACTGTCGCAAATTTTAATTACGCCAGGGATTGCCTTTTCTATAGTAAATTATTCAAAAAATAATTTTCAACTGTCGCAAATTTCAAATCCGCCAGGGATTGCCTTTTCTATAGTAAATTATTCAAAAAATAATTTTATACTGTCGCAAATTTTAATTGCGCCAGGTATTGCCTTTTCTATAGTAAATTATTCAAAAAATAATTTTCAACTGTCGCAAATTTTAATTACGCCAGGGATTGTCTTTTTTATAGTAAATTATTCAAAAAATAATTTTCAACTGTCGCAAATTTTAATTACGCCAGGGATTGCCTTTTCTATAGTAAATTATTCAAAAAATAATTTTCTACTGTCGCAAATTTTAATTACGCCAGGGATTGCCTTTTCTATAGTAATTTATTCAAAAAATAATTTTCAACTGTCGCAAATTTTAATTGCGCCAGGGATTGCCTTTTCTATAGTAAATTTTTCAAAAATTAATTTTTTACTGTCGCAAATTTTAATTACGCCACGGATTGCCTTTTCTATAGTAAATTATTCAAAAATTAATTTTCTACTGTCGCAAATTTTAATTACGCCAAGGATTGCCTTTTCTATAGTAAATTATTCAAAAATTAATTTTATACTGTCGCAAATTTTAATTACGCCAAGGATTGCCTTTTCTATAGTAAATTATTCAAAAAATAATTTTCAACTGTCGCAAATTTTAATTACGCCAGGAATTGCCTTTTCTATAGTCAATTATTCAAAAAATAATTTTCAACTGTCGCAAATTTTAATTACGCCAGGGATTGCCTTTTCTCTAGTAAATTATTCAAAAAATAATTTTCAACTGTCGCAAATTTTAATTACGCCAGGGATTGCCTTTTCTATAGTAAATTATTCAAAAAATAATTTTCTACTGTCGCAAATTTTAATTACGCCAGGGATTGCCTTTTCTATAGTAAATTATTCAAAAAATAATTTTTTACTGTCGCAAATTTTAAATATCCCAGGGATTGCCTTTTCTATAGTAAACTTTCCAAAAAATAATTTTCTACTGTCGCACATTTTAATTACACCAGGGATAGCCTTTTCTATAGTAAACTTTTCAAAAAATAATTTTCTACTGTCGCAAATTTTAATTACGCCAGGGATTGCCTTTTCTATAGTAAATTATTCAAAAAATAATTTTATACTGTCGCAAATTTTAATTGCGCCAACGATTGCCTTTTCTATAGTAAATTATTCAAAAAATAATTTTATACTGTCGCAAATTTTAATTACGCCAGGGATTGCCTCTTCTATAGTAAATTATTCAAAAAATAATTTTATAATGTCGCAAATTTTAATTACGCCAGGGATTGCCTTTTCTATAGTAAACTTTTCAAAAAATAATTTTCTACTGTCGCAAATTTTAATTGCGCCAGGGATAGCCTTTTCTATAGTAAATTATTCAAAAAATAATTTTATACTGTCGCAAATTTTAATTGCGCCAGGGATTGCCTTTTCTATAGTAAATTATTCAAAAAATAATTTTCAACTGTCTCAAATTTTAATTACGCCATTGCCATTCAAAAAATAATTTTATACTGTCGCAAATTTTAATTACGCCAGGGATTGCCTTTTCTATAGTAAATTATTCAAAAAATAATTTTTTACTATCGCAAGTTTTAATTGCGTCAAAAAATAATTTTCTACTGTCGCAAATTTTAATTACGCCAGGGATTGCCTTTTCTATAGTAAATTATTCAAAAAATAATTTTCTACTGTCGCAAATTTTAATTACGCCAGGGATTGCCTTTTCTATAGTAAATTATTCAAAAAATAATTTTATACTGTCGCAAATTTTAATTACGCCAGGGATTGCCTTTTCTATAGTAAATTATTCAAAAAATAATTTTTTACTATCGCAAGTTTTAATTGCGCCAGGGATTGCCTTTTCTATAGTAAATTATTCAAAAAATAATTTTCTACTGTCGCAAATTTTAATTACGCCAGGGATTGCCTTTTCTATAGTAAATTATTCAAAAAATAATTTTCTACTGTCGCAAATTTTAATTACGCCAGGGATTGCCTTTTCTATAGTAAATTATTCAAAAAATAATTTTTTACTATCGCAAGTTTTAATTGCGCCAGGGATTGCCTTTTCTATAGTAAATTATTCAAAAAATAATTTTCTACTGTCGCAAATTTTAATTACGCCAGGGATTGCCTTTTCTATAGTAAATTATTCAAAAAATAATTTTCAACTGTCGCAAATTTTAATTGCGCCAGGGATTGCCTTTTCTATAGTAAATTATTCAAAAAATAATTTTTTACTATCGCAAGTTTTAATTGCGCCAGGGATTGCCTTTTCTATAGTAAATTATTCAAAAAATAATTTTCTACTGTCGCAAATTTTAATTACGCCAGGGATTGCCTTTTCTATAGTAATTTATTCAAAAAATAATTTTCAACTGTCGCAAATTTTAATTGCGTCAGGGATTGCCTTTTCTATAGTAAATTTTTCAAAAA
Source organism: Dioctria linearis (assembly GCA_963930735.1). NCBI lineage: Eukaryota > Metazoa > Arthropoda > Insecta > Diptera > Asilidae > Dioctria > Dioctria linearis. The sequence goes on along the minus strand of CAWVNZ010001824.1, from coordinate 23,535 downwards.
TTAATTTTTTACTGTCGCAAATTTTAATTACGCCACGGATTGCCTTTTCTATAGTAAATTATTCAAAAATTAATTTTCTACTGTCGCAAATTTTAATTACGCCAAGGATTGCCTTTTCTATAGTAAATTATTCAAAAATTAATTTTATACTGTCGCAAATTTTAATTACGCCAGGGATTGCCTTTTCTATAGTAAATTATTCAAAAAATAATTTTCAACTGTCGCAAATTTCAAATCCGCCAGGGATTGCCTTTTCTATAGTAAATTATTCAAAAAATAATTTTATACTGTCGCAAATTTTAATTGCGCCAGGGATTGCCTTTTCTATAGTAAATTATTCAAAAAATAATTTTCAACTGTCGCAAATTTTAATTACGCCAGGGATTGTCTTTTTTATAGTAAATTATTCAAAAAATAATTTTCAACTGTCGCAAATTTTAATTACGCCAGGGATTGCCTTTTCTATAGTAAATTATTCAAAAAATAATTTTCAACTGTCGCAAATTTTAATTACGCCAGGGATTGCCTTTTCTATAGTAAATTATTCAAAAAATAATTTTCAACTGTCGCAAATTTTAATTACGCCAGGGATTGCCTTTTTTATAGTAAATTATTCAAAAAATAATTTTCAACTGTCGCAAATTTCAAACCCGCCAGGGATTGCCTTTTCTATAGTAAATTATTCAAAAAATAATTTTCAACTGTCGCAAATTTTAATTACGCCAGGGATTGCCTTTTTTATAGTAAATTATTCAAAAAATAATTTTCAACTGTCGCAAATTTCAAATCCGCCAGGGATTGCCTTTTCTATAGTAAATTATTCAAAAAATAATTTTCAACTGTCGCAAATTTTAATTACGCCAGGGATTGCCTTTTCTATAGTAAATTATTCAAAAAATAATTTTCTACTGTCGCAAATTTTAATTACGCCAAGGATTGCCTTTTCTATAGTAAATTATTCAAAAATTAATTTTATACTGTCGCAAATTTTAATTACGCCAGGGATTGCCTTTTCTATAGTAAATTATTCAAAAAATAATTTTCAACTGTCGCAAATTTCAAATCCGCCAGGGATTGCCTTTTCTATAGTAAATTATTCAAAAAATAATTTTATACTGTCGCAAATTTTAATTGCGCCAGGTATTGCCTTTTCTATAGTAAATTATTCAAAAAATAATTTTCAACTGTCGCAAATTTTAATTACGCCAGGGATTGTCTTTTTTATAGTAAATTATTCAAAAAATAATTTTCAACTGTCGCAAATTTTAATTACGCCAGGGATTGCCTTTTCTATAGTAAATTATTCAAAAAATAATTTTCTACTGTCGCAAATTTTAATTACGCCAGGGATTGCCTTTTCTATAGTAATTTATTCAAAAAATAATTTTCAACTGTCGCAAATTTTAATTGCGCCAGGGATTGCCTTTTCTATAGTAAATTTTTCAAAAATTAATTTTTTACTGTCGCAAATTTTAATTACGCCACGGATTGCCTTTTCTATAGTAAATTATTCAAAAATTAATTTTCTACTGTCGCAAATTTTAATTACGCCAAGGATTGCCTTTTCTATAGTAAATTATTCAAAAATTAATTTTATACTGTCGCAAATTTTAATTACGCCAAGGATTGCCTTTTCTATAGTAAATTATTCAAAAAATAATTTTCAACTGTCGCAAATTTTAATTACGCCAGGAATTGCCTTTTCTATAGTCAATTATTCAAAAAATAATTTTCAACTGTCGCAAATTTTAATTACGCCAGGGATTGCCTTTTCTCTAGTAAATTATTCAAAAAATAATTTTCAACTGTCGCAAATTTTAATTACGCCAGGGATTGCCTTTTCTATAGTAAATTATTCAAAAAATAATTTTCTACTGTCGCAAATTTTAATTACGCCAGGGATTGCCTTTTCTATAGTAAATTATTCAAAAAATAATTTTTTACTGTCGCAAATTTTAAATATCCCAGGGATTGCCTTTTCTATAGTAAACTTTCCAAAAAATAATTTTCTACTGTCGCACATTTTAATTACACCAGGGATAGCCTTTTCTATAGTAAACTTTTCAAAAAATAATTTTCTACTGTCGCAAATTTTAATTACGCCAGGGATTGCCTTTTCTATAGTAAATTATTCAAAAAATAATTTTATACTGTCGCAAATTTTAATTGCGCCAACGATTGCCTTTTCTATAGTAAATTATTCAAAAAATAATTTTATACTGTCGCAAATTTTAATTACGCCAGGGATTGCCTCTTCTATAGTAAATTATTCAAAAAATAATTTTATAATGTCGCAAATTTTAATTACGCCAGGGATTGCCTTTTCTATAGTAAACTTTTCAAAAAATAATTTTCTACTGTCGCAAATTTTAATTGCGCCAGGGATAGCCTTTTCTATAGTAAATTATTCAAAAAATAATTTTATACTGTCGCAAATTTTAATTGCGCCAGGGATTGCCTTTTCTATAGTAAATTATTCAAAAAATAATTTTCAACTGTCTCAAATTTTAATTACGCCAGGGATTGCCTTTTCTATAGTAAATTATTCAAAAAATAATTTTATACTGTCGCAAATTTTAATTACGCCAGGGATTGCCTTTTCTATAGTAAATTATTCAAAAAATAATTTTTTACTATCGCAAGTTTTAATTGCGCCAGGGATTGCCTTTTCTATAGTAAATTATTCAAAAAATAATTTTCTACTGTCGCAAATTTTAATTACGCCAGGGATTGCCTTTTCTATAGTAAATTATTCAAAAAATAATTTTCTACTGTCGCAAATTTTAATTACGCCAGGGATTGCCTTTTCTATAGTAAATTATTCAAAAAATAATTTTTTACTATCGCAAGTTTTAATTGCGCCAGGGATTGCCTTTTCTATAGTAAATTATTCAAAAAATAATTTTCTACTGTCGCAAATTTTAATTACGCCAGGGATTGCCTTTTCTATAGTAAATTATTCAAAAAATAATTTTCAACTGTCGCAAAATTTAATTGCGCCAGGGATTGCCTTTTCTATAGTAAATTTTTCAAAAATTAATTTTCAACTGTCGCCAATTTTAATTACGCCAGGGATTGCCTTTTCTATAGTAAATTATTCAAAAAATAATTTTCAACTGTCGCAAATTTTAATTATGCCAGGAATTGCCTTTTCTATAGTCAATTATTCAAAAAATAATTTTCAACTGTCGCAAATTTTAATTACGCCAGGGATTGCCTTTTCTCTAGTAAATTATTCAAAAAATAATTTTATACTGTCGCAAATTTTAATTACGCCAGGGATTGCCTTTTCTATAGTAAATTATTCAAAAAATAATTTTCTACTGTCGCAAATTTTAATTACGCCAGGAATTGCCTTTTCTATAGTAAATTATTCAAAAAATAATTTTTTACTGTCGCAAATTTTAAATATCCCAGGGATTGCCTTTTCTATAGTAAACTTTTCAAAAAATAATTTTCTACTGTCGCACATTTTAATTACGCCAGGGATTGCCTTTTCTATACTAAACTTTTCAAAAAATAATTTTCTACTGTCGCAAATTTTAATTACGCCAGGGATTGCCTTTTCTATAGTAAATTATTCAAAAAATAATTTTATACTGTCGCAAATTTTAATTGCGCCAACGATTGCCTTTTCTATAGTAAATTATTCAAAAAATAATTTTATACTGTCGAAAATTTTAATTACGCCAGGGATTGCCTCTTCTATAGTAAATTATTCAAAAAATAATTTTATACTGTCGCATATTTTAATTACGCCAGGGATTGCCTTTTCTATAGTAAACTTTTCAAAAAATAATTTTCTACTGTCGCAAATTTTAATTACGCCAGGGATAGCCTTTTCTATAGTAAATTATTCAAAAAATAATTTTATACTGTCGCAAATTTTAATTGCGCCAGGGATTGCCTTTTCTATAGTAAATTATTCAAAAAATAATTTTCAACTGTCGCAAATTTTAATTACGCCAGGGATTTTTCTATAGTAAATTATTCAAAAAATAATTTTCAACTGTCGCAAATTTTAATTACGCCAGGGATTGCCTTTTCTATAGTAAATTATTCAAAAAATAATTTTCTACTGTCGCAAATTTTAATTACGCCAGGGATTGCCTTTTCTATAGTAAATTATTCAAAAAATAATTTTCAACTGTCGCAAATTTTAATTACGCCAGGGATTTTTCTATAGTAAATTATTCAAAAAATAATTTTCAACTGTCGCAAATTTTAATTACGCCAGGGATTGCCTTTTCTATAGTAAATTATTCAAAAAATAATTTTATACTGTCGCAAATTTTAATTGCGCCAGGGATTGCCTTTTCTATAGTAAATTATTCAAAAAATAATTTTCAACTGTCGCAAATTTTAATTACGCCAGGGATTGCCTTTTCTATAGTAAATTATTCAAAAAATAATTTTCAACTGTCGCAAATTTTAATTACGCCAGGGATTTTTCTATAGTAAATTATTCAAAAAATAATTTTCAACTGTCGCAAATTTTAATTACGCCAGGGATTGCCTTTTCTATAGTAAATTATTCAAAAAATAATTTTCTACTGTCGCAAATTTTAATTACGCCAGGGATTGCCTTTTCTATAGTAAATTATTCAAAAAATAATTTTCAACTGTCGCAAATTTTAATTACGCCAGGGATTGCCTTTTCTATAGTAAATTATTCAAAAAATAATTTTCAACTGTCGCAAATTTTAATTGCGCCAGGGATTGCCTTTTCTATAGTAAATTATTCAAAAAATTATTTTCAACTGTCGCAAATTTTAATTGCGCCAGGGATTGCCTTTTCTATAGTAAATTATTCAAAAAATAATTTTATACTGTCGCAAATTTTAATTGCGCCAGGGATTGCCTTTTCTATAGTAAATTATTCACAAATTAATTTTTTACTGTCGCAAATTTTAATTACGCCACGGATTGCCTTTTCTATAGTAAATTATTCAAAAAATAATTTTTTACTGTCGCAAATTTTAATTACGCCAGGGATTGCCTTTTCTATAGTAAATTATTCAAAAAATAATTTTCAACTGTCGCAAATTTTAATTACGTCAGGGATTGCCTTTTCTATAGTAAATTATTCAAAAAATAATTTTCAACTGTCACAAATTTTAATTACGCCAGGGATTGCCTTTTCTATAGTAAATTATTCAAAAAATAATTTTCAACTGTCGCAAATTTTAATTGCGCCAGGGATTGCCTTTCTATAGTAAATTTTTCAAAAAATAATTTTTTACTGTCGCAAATTTTAAGTGCGCCAGGGATTGCCTTTTCTATAGTAAATTTTGCAAAAAATAATTTTCTACTGTCGCAAATTTTAATTGCGCCAGGGATTGCCTTTTCTATAGTAAATTATTCAAAAAATAATTTTTTACTATCGCAAATTTCAAATCCGCCAGGGATTGCCTTTTCTATAGTAAATTATTCAAAAAATAATTTTATACTGTCGCAAGTTTTAATTGCGCCAGGGATTGCCTTTTCTATAGTAAATTATTCAAAAAATAATTTTCAACTGTCGCAAATTTTAATTACGCCAGGGATTGCCTTTTCTATAGTAAATTTTTCAAAAAATAATTTTTTACTGTCGCAAATTTTAATTACGCCAGGGATTGCCTTTTCTATAGTAAATTATTCAAAAAATAATTATTTACTATCGCAAGTTTTAATTGCGCCAGGGATTGCCTTTTCTATAGTAAATTATTCAAAAAATAATTTTCTACTGTCGCAAATTTTAATTACGCCAGGGATTGCCTTTTCTATAGTAAATTATTCAAAAAATAATTTTCAACTGTCGCAAATTTTAATTGCGCCAGGGATTGCCTTTTCTATAGTAAATTTTTCAAAAATTAATTTTTTACTGTCGCAAGTTTTAATTACGCCAGGGATTGCCTTTTCTATAGTAAATTATTCAAAAATTAATTTTCTACTGTCGCAAATTTTAATTACGCCAGGGATTGCCTTTTCTATAGTAAATTATTCAAAAAATAATTTTCTACTGTCGCAAATTTTAATTCCGCCAGGGATTGCTTTTCTATAGTAAATTATTCAAAAAATAATTTTCAACTGTCGCAAATTTTAATTGCGCCAGGGATTGCCTTTTCTATAGTAAATTTTTCAAAAAATAATTTTTTACTGTCGCAAATTTTAATTACGCCAGGGATTGCCTTTTCTATAGTAAATTATTCAAAAAATAATTTTCTATTGTCGGAAATTTTAATTACGCCAGGGATTGCCTTTTCTATAGTAAATTATTGAAAAAATAATTTTTTACTATCGCAAGTTTTAATTGCGCCAGGGATTGCCTTTTCTATAGTAAATTATTCAAAAAATAATTTTCTACTTTCGCAAATTTTAATTACGCCAGGGATTGCCTTTTCTATAGTAAATTATTCAAAAAATAATTTTCAACTGTCGCAAATTTCAAATCCGCCAGGGATTGCCTTTTCTATAGTAAATTATTCAAAAAATAATTTTATACTGTCGCAAATTTTAATTGCGCCAGGGATTGCCTTTTCTATAGTAAATTATTCAAAAAATAATTTTCAACTGTCGCAAATTTTAATTGCGCCAGGGATTGCCTTTTCTATAGTAAATTATTCAAAAAATAATTTTATACTGTCGCAAATTTTAATTCCGCCAGGGATTGCCTTTTCTATAGTAAATTATTCACAAATTAATTTTTTACTGTCGCAAATTTTAATTACGCCAGGGATTGCCTTTTCTATAGTAAATTATTCAAAAAATAATTTTTTACTGTCGCAAATTTTAATTACGCCAGGGATTGCCTTTTGTATAGTAAATTACTCAACAAATAATTTTCAACTGTCGCAAATTTTAATTACGTCAGGGATTGCCTTTTCTATAGTAAATTATTCAAAAAATAATTTTCAACTGTCACAAATTTTAATTACGCCAGGGATTGCCTTTTCTATAGTAAATTATTCAAAAAATAATTTTCTACTGTCGCAAATTTTAATTGCGCCAGGGATTGCCTTTTCTATAGTAAATTATTCAAAAAATAATTTTTTACTATCGCAAATTTCAAATCCGCCAGGGATTGCCTTTTCTATAGTAAATTATTCAAAAAATAATTTTATACTGTCGCAAATTTTAATTGCGCCAGGGATTGCCTTTTCTATAGTAAATTATTCAAAAAATAATTTTCAACTGTCGCAAATTTTAATTACGCCAGGGATTGCCTTTTCTATAGTAAATTTTTCAAAAAATAATTTTTTACTGTCGCAAATTTTAATTACGCCAGGGATTGCCTTTTCTATAGTAAATTATTCAAAAAATAATTTTTTACTATCGCAAGTTTTAATTGCGCCAGGGATTGCCTTTTCTATAGTAAATTATTCAAAAAATAATTTTCTACTGTCGCAAATTTTAATTACGCCAGGGATTGCCTTTTCTATAGTAAATTATTCAAAAACTAATTTTCAACTGTCGCAAATTTTAATTGCGCCAAGGATTGCCTTTTCTATAGTAAATTTTTCAAAAATTAATTTTTTACTATCGCAAGTTTTAATTACGCCAGGGATTGCCTTTTCTATAGTAAATTATTCAAAAATTAATTTTCTACTGTCGCAAATTTTAATTACGCCAGGGATTGCTTTTTCTATAGTAAATTATTCAAAAAATAATTTTCTACTGTCGCAAATTTTAATTCCGCCAGGGATTGCCTTTTCTATAGTAAATTATTCAAAAAATAATTTTCAACTGTCGCAAATTTTAATTGCGCCAGGGATTGCCTTTTCTATAGTAAATTTTTCAAAAAATAATTTTTTACTGTCGCAAATTTTAATTACGCCAGGGATTACCTTTTCTATAGTAAATTATTCAAAAAATAATTTTCTATTGTCGGAAATTTTAATTACGCCAGGGATTGCCTTTTCTATAGTAAATTATTCAAAAAATAATTTTTTACTATCGCAAGTTTTAATTGCGCCAGGGATTGCCTTTTCTATAGTAAATTATTCAAAAAATAATTTTCTACTGTCGCAAATTTTAATTACGCCAGGGATTGCCTTTTCTATAGTAAATTATTCAAAAAATAATTTTCAACTGTCGCAAATTTTAATTGCGCCAGGGATTGCCTTTTCTATAGTAAATTTTTCAAAAATTAATTTTTTACTGTCGCAAATTTTAATTACGCCACGGATTGCCTTTTCTATAGTAAATTTTGCAAAAAATAATTTTTTACTATCGCAAGTTTTAATTGCGCCAGGGATTGCCTTTTCTATAGTAAATTATTCAAAAAATAATTTTCTACTGCCGCAAATTTTAATTACGCCAGGGATTGCCTTTTCTATAGTAAATTATTCAAAAAATAATTTTCAACTGTCGCAAATTTTAATTGCGCCAGGGATTGCCTTTTCTATAGTAAATTTTTCAAAAATTAATTTTTTACTGTCGCAAGTTTTAATACGCCAGGGATTGCCTTTTCTATAGTAAATTATTCAAAAATTAATTTTCTACTGTCGCAAATTTTAATTACGCCAGGGATTGCCTTTTCTATAGTAAATTATTCAAAAAATAATTTTCTACTGTCGCAAATTTTAATTCCGCCAGGGATTGCCTTTTCTATAGTAAATTATTCAAAAAATAATTTTTTACTGTCGCAAATTTTAAGTGCGCCAGGGATTGCCTTTTCTATAGTAAATTTTGCAAAAAATAATTTTCTACTGTCGCAAATTTTAATTGCGCCAGGGATTGCCTTTTCTATAGTAAATTATTCAAAAAATAATTTTATACTGTCGCAAATTTTAATTGCGCCAGGGATTGTCTTTTCTATAGTAAATTATTCACAAATTAATTTTTTACTGTCGCAAATTTTAATTACGCCAGGGATTGCCTTTTCTATAGTAAATTATTCAAAAAATAATTTTTTACTGTCGCAAATTTTAATTACGCCAGGGATTGCCTTTTCTATAGTAAATTATTCAAAAAATAATTTTCAACTGTCGCAAATTTTAATTACGTCAGGGATTGCCTTTTCTATAGTAAATTATTCAAAAAATAATTTTCAACTGTCACAAATTTTAATTACGCCAGGGATTGCCTTTTCTATAGTAAATTATTCAAAAAATAATTTTCAACTGTCGCAAATTTTAATTGCGCAAGGGATTGCCTTTCTATAGTAAATTTTTCAAAAAATAATTTTTTACTGTCGCAAATTTTAAGTGCGCCAGGGATTGCCTTTTCTATAGTAAATTTTGCAAAAAATAATTTTCTACTGTCGCAAATTTTAATTGCGCCAGGGATTGCCTTTTCTATAGTAAATTATTCAAAAAATAATTTTTTACTATCGCAAATTTCAAATCCGCCAGGGATTGCCTTTTCTATAGTAAATTATTCAAAAAATAATTTTATACTGTCGCAAATTTTAATTGCGCCAGGGATTGCCTTTTCTATAGTAAATTATTCAAAAAATAATTTTCAACTGTCGCAAATTTTAATTACGCCAGGGATTGCCTTTTCTATAGTAAATTTTTCAAAAAATAATTTTTTACTGTCGCAAATTTTAATTACGCCAGGGATTGCCTTTTCTATAGTAAATTATTCAAAAAATAATTTTTTACTATCGCAAGTTTTAATTGCGCCAGGGATTGCCTTTTCTATAGTAAATTATTCAAAAAATAATTTTCTACTGTCGCAAATTTTAATTACGACAGGGATTGCCTTTTCTATAGTAAATTATTCAAAAAATAATTTTCAACTGTCGCAAATTTTAATTGCGCCAGGGATTGCCTTTTCTATAGTAAATTTTTCAAAAATTAATTTTTTACTGTCGCAAGTTTTAATTACGCCAGGGATTGCCTTTTCTATAGTAAATTATTCAAAAATTAATTTTCTACTGTCTCAAATTTTAATTACGCCAGGGATTGCCTTTTCTATAGTAAATTATTCAAAAAATAATTTTCTACTGTCGCAAATTTTAATTCCGCCAGGGATTGCCTTTTCTATAGTAAATTATTCAAAAAATAATTTTCAACTGTCGCAAATTTTAATTGCGCCAGGGATTGCCTTTTCCATAGTAAATTTTTCAAAAAATAATTTTTTACTGTCGCAAATTTTAATTACGCCAGGGATTGCCTTTTCTATAGTAAATTATTCAAAAAATAATTTTCTATTGTCGGAAATTTTAATTACGCCAGGGATTGCCTTTTCTATAGCAAATTATTCAAAAAATAATTTTTTACTATCGCAAGTTTTAATTGCGCCAGGGATTGCCTTTTCTATAGTAAATTATTCAAAAAATAATTTTCTACTGTCGCAAATTTTAATTACGCCAGGGATTGCCATTTCTATAGTAAATTATTCAAAAAATAATTTTCAACTGTCGCAAATTTTAATTGCGCCAGGGATTGCCTTTTCTATAGTAAATTTTTCAAAAATTAATTTTTTACTGTCGCAAGTTTTAATTACGCCAGGGATTGCCTTTTCTATAGTAAATTATTCAAAAATTAATTTTCTACTGTCGCAAATTTTAATTACGCCAGGGATTGCCTTTTCTATAGTAAATTATTCAAAAAATAATTTTCTACTGTCGCAAATTTTAATTCCGCCAGGGATTGCCTTTTCTATAGTAAATTATTCAAAAAATAATTTTCAACTGTCGCAAATTTTAATTGCGCCAGGGATTGCCTTTTCTATAGTAAATTTTTCAAAAAATAATTTTTTGCTGTCGCAAATTTTAATTACGCCAGGGATTACCTTTTCTATAGTAAATTATTCAAAAAATAATTTTCTATTGTCGGAAATTTTAATTACGCCAGGGATTGCCTTTTCTATAGTAAATTATTCAAAAAATAATTTTTTACTATCGCAAGTTTTAATTGCGCCAGGGATTGCCTTTTCTATAGTAAATTATTCAAAAAATAATTTTCTACTGTCGCAAATTTTAATTACGCCAGGGATTGCCTTTTCTATAGTAAATTATTCAAAAAATAATTTTCAACTGTCGCAAATTTTAATTGCGCCAGGGATTGCCTTTTCTATAGTAAATTTTTCAAAAATTAATTTTTTACTGTCGCAAATTTTAATTACGCCACGGATTGCCTTTTCTATAGTAAATTATTCAAAAATTAATTTTCTACTGTCGCAAATTTTAATTACGCCAGGGATTGCCTTTTCTATAGTAAATTATTCAAAAATTAATTTTATACTGTCGCAAATTTTAATTACGCCAGGGATTGCCTTTTCTATAGTAAATTATTCAAAAAATAATTTTCAACTGTCGCAAATTTCAAACCCGCCAGGGATTGCCTTTTCTATAGTAAATTATTCAAAAAATAATTTTATACTGTCGCAAATTTTAATTGCGCCAGGGATTGCCTTTTCTATAGTAAATTATTCAAAAAATAATTTTCAACTGTCGCAAATTTAGTTACGCCAGGGATTGCCTTTTCTATAGTAAATTATTCAAAAAATAATTTTCAACTGTCGCAAATTTTAATTACGCCAGGGATTGCCTTTTCTATAGTAAATTATTCAAAAAATAATTTTTTACTATCGCAAGTTTTAATTGCGCCAGGGATTGCCTTTTCTATAGTAAATTATTCAAAAAATAATTTTCTACTGTCGCAAATTTTAATTACGCCAGGGATTGCCTTTTCTATAGTAAATTATTCAAAAAATAATTTTCAACTGTCGCAAATTTTAATTGCGCCAGGGATTGCCTTTTCTATAGTAAATTTTTCAAAAATTAATTTTTTACTGTCGCAAGTTTTAATACGCCAGGGATTGCCTTTTCTATAGTAAATTATTCAAAAATTAATTTTCTACTGTCGCAAATTTTAATTACGCCAGGGATTGCCTTTTCTATAGTAAATTATTCAAAAAATAATTTTCTACTGTCGCAAATTTTAATTCCGCCAGGGATTGCCTTTTCTATAGTAAATTATTCAAAAAATAATTTTTTACTGTCGCAAATTTTAAGTGCGCCAGGGATTGCCTTTTCTATAGTAAATTTTGCAAAAAATAATTTTCTACTGTCGCAAATTTTAATTGCGCCAGGGATTGCCTTTTCTATAGTAAATTATTCAAAAAATAATTTTTTACTATCGCAAATTTCAAATCCGCCAGGGATTGCCTTTTCTATAGTAAATTATTCAAAAAATAATTTTATACTGTCGCAAATTTTAATTGCGCCAGGGATTGCCTTTTCTATAGTAAATTATTCAAAAAATAATTTTCAACTGTCGCAAATTTTAATTACGCCAGGGATTGCCTTTTCTATAGTAAATTTTTCAAAAATAATTTTTTACTGTCGCAAATTTTAATTACGCCAGGGATTGCCTTTTCTATAGTAAATTATTCAAAAAATAATTTTCAACTGTCGCAAATTTTAATTACGCCAGGGATTGCCTTTTCTATAGTAAATTATTCAAAAAATAATTTTCAACTGTCGCAAATTTTAATTGCGCCAGGGATTGCCTTTCTATAGTAAATTTTTCAAAAAATAATTTTTTACTGTCGCAAATTTTAAGTGCGCCAGGGATTGCCTTTTCTATAGTAAATTTTGCAAAAAATAATTTTTTACTATCGCAAATTTCAAATCCGCCAGGGATTGCCTTTTCTATAGTAAATTATTCAAAAAATAATTTTATACTGTCGCAAATTTCAAATCCGCCAGGGATTGCCTTTTCTATAGTAAATTATTCAAAAAATAATTTTATACTGTCGCAAATTTTAATTGCGCCAGGGATTGCCTTTTCTATAGTAAATTATTCAAAAAATAATTTTCAACTGTCGCAAATTTTAATTGCGCCAGGGATTGCCTTTTCTATAGTAAATTATTCAAAAAATAATTTTATACTGTCGCAAATTTTAATTGCGCCAGGGATTGCCTTTTCTATAGTAAATTATTCACAAATTAATTTTTTACTGTCGCAAATTTTAATTACGCCAGGGATTGCCTTTTCTATAGTAAATTATTCAAAAAATAATTTTTTACTGTCGCAAATTTTAACTACGCCAGGGATTGCCTTTTCTATAGTAAATTATTCAAATTTTTCTATAGTAAATTATTCAAAAAATAATTTTCAACTGTCGCAAATTTTAATTGCGCCAGGGATTGCCTTTCTATAGTAAATTTTTCAAAAAATAATTTTTTACTGTCGCAAATTTTAAGTGCGCCAGGGATTGCCTTTTCTATAGTAAATTTTGCAAAAAATAATTTTCTACTGTCGCAAATTTTAATTGCGCCAGGGATTGCCTTTTCTATAGTAAATTATTCAAAAAATAATTTTTTACTATCGCAAATTTCAAATCCGCCAGGGATTGCCTTTTCTATAGTAAATTATTCAAAAAATAATTTTATACTGTCGCAAATTTTAATTGCGCCAGGGATTGCCTTTTCTATAGTAAATTATTCAAAAAATAATTTTCAACTGTCGCAAATTTTAATTACGCCAGGGATTGCCTTTTCTATAGTAAATTTTTCAAAAAATAATTTTTTACTGTCGCAAATTTTAATTACGCCAGGTTTTGCCTTTTCTATAGTAAATTATTCAAAAAATAATTTTTTACTATCGCAAGTTTTAATTGCGCCAGGGATTGCCTTTTCTATAGTAAATTATTCAAAAAATAATTTTCTACTGTCGCAAATTTTAATTACGCCAGGGATTGCCTTTTCTATAGTAAATTATTCAAAAAATAATTTTCAACTGTCGCAAATTTTAATTGCGCCAGGGATTGCCTTTTCTATAGTAAATTTTTCAAAAATTAATTTTTTACTGTCGCAAGTTTTAATTACGCCAGGGATTGCCTTTTCTATAGTAAATTATTCAAAAATTAATTTTCTACTGTCGCAAATTTTAATTACGCCAGGGATTGCCTTTTCTATAGTAAATTATTCAAAAAATAATTTTCTACTGTCGCAAATTTTAATTCCGCCAGGGATTGCCTTTTCTATAGTAAATTATTCAAAAAATAATTTTCAACTGTCGCAAATTTTAATTGCGCCAGGGATTGCCTTTTCTATAGTAAATTTTTCAAAAAATAATTTTTTACTGTCGCAAATTTTAATTACGCCAGGGATTGCCTTTTCTATAGTAAATTATTCAAAAAATAATTTTCTATTGTCGGAAATTTTAATTACGCCAGGGATTGCCTTTTCTATAGTAAATTATTCAAAAAATAATTTTTTACTATCGCAAGTTTTAATTGCGCCAGGGATTGCCTTTTCTATAGTAAATTATTCAAAAAATAATTTTCTACTGTCGCAAATTTTAATTACGCCAGGGATTGCCTTTTCTATAGTAAATTATTCAAAAAATAATTTTCAACTGTCGCAAATTTTAATTGCGCCAGGGATTGCCTTTTCTATAGTAAATTTTTCAAAAATTAATTTTTTACTGTCGCAAATTTTAATTACGCCACGGATTGCCTTTTCTATAGTAAATTATTCAAAAATTAATTTTCTACTGTCGCAAACTTTAATTACGCCAGGGATTGCCTTTTCTATAGTAAATTATTCAAAAATTAATTTTATACTGTCGCAAATTTTAATTACGCCAGGGATTGCCTTTTCTATAGTAAATTATTCAAAAAATAATTTTCAACTGTCGCAAATTTCAAATCCGCCAGGGATTGCCTTTTCTATAGTAAATTATTCAAAAAATAATTTTATACTGTCGCAAATTTTAATTGCGCCAGGGATTGCCTTTTCTATAGTAAATTATTCAAAAAATAATTTTCAACTGTCGCAAATTTAGTTACGCCAGGGATTGCCTTTTCTATAGTAAATTATTCAAAAAATAATTTTCAACTGTCGCAAATTTTAATTACGCCAGGGATTGCCTTTTCTATAGTAAATTATTCAAAAAATAATTTTTTACTATCGCAAGTTTTAATTGCGCCAGGGATTGCCTTTTCTATAGTAAATTATTCAAAAAATAATTTTCTACTGTCGCAAATTTTAATTACGCCAGGGATTGCCTTTTCTATAGTAAATTATTCAAAAATAATTTTCAACTGTCGAAAATTTTAATTGCGCCAGGGATTGCCTTTTCTATAGTAAATTTTTCAAAAATTAATTTTTTACTGTCGCAAGTTTTAATACGCCAGGGATTGCCTTTTCTATAGTAAATTATTCAAAAATTAATTTTCTACTGTCGCAAATTTTAATTACGCCAGGGATTGCCTTTTCTATAGTAAATTATTCAAAAAATAATTTTCTACTGTCGCAAATTTTAATTCCGCCAGGGATTGCCTTTTCTATAGTAAATTATTCAAAAAATAATTTTTTACTGTCGCAAATTTTAAGTGCGCCAGGGATTGCCTTTTCTATAGTAAATTTTGCAAAAAATAATTTTCTACTGTCGCAAATTTTAATTGGGCCAGGGATTGCCTTTTCTATAGTAAATTATTCAAAAAATAATTTTTTACTTTCGCAAATTTCAAATCCGCCAGGGATTGCCTTTTCTATAGTAAATTATTCAAAAAATAATTTTATACTGTCGCAAATTTTAATTGCGCCAGGGATTGCCTTTTCTATAGTAAATTATTCAAAAAATAATTTTCAACTGTCGCAAATTTTAATTACGCCAGGGATTGCCTTTTCTATAGTAAATTTTTCAAAAAATAATTTTTTACTGTCGCAAATTTTAATTACGCCAGGGATTGCCTTTTCTATAGTAAATTATTCAAAAAATAATTTTCAACTGTCGCAAATTTTAATTACGCCAGGGATTGCCTTTTCTATAGTAAATTATTCAAAAAATAATTTTCAACTGTCGCAAATTTTAATTGCGCCAGGGATTGCCTTTCTATAGTAAATTTTTCAAAAAATAATTTTTTACTGTCGCAAATTTTAAGTGCGCCAGGGATTGCCTTTTCTATAGTAAATTTTGCAAAAAATAATTTTTTACTATCGCAAATTTCAAATCCGCCAGGGATTGCCTTTTCTATAGTAAATTATTCAAAAAATAATTTTATACTGTCGCAAATTTTAATTGCGCCAGGGATTGCCTTTTCTATAGTAAATTATTCAAAACATAATTTTCAACTGTCGCAAATTTTAATTACGCCAGGGATTGCCTTTTCTATAGTAAATTTTTCAAAAAATAATTTTTTACTGTCGCAAATTTTAATTACGCCAGGGATTGCCTTTTCTATAGTAAATTATTCAAAAAATAATTTTCAACTGTCGCAAATTTTAATTGCGCCAGGGATTGCCTTTTCTATAGTAAATTATTCAAAAAATAATTTTCAACTGTCGCAAATTTTAATTGCGCCAGGGATTGCCTTTTCTATAGTATTTTATTCAAAAAATAATTTTATACTGTCGCAAATTTTAATTACGCCAGGGATTGCCTTTTCTATAGTAAATTATTCAAATAATAATTTTCAACTGTCGCAAATTTCAAATCCGCCAGGGATTGCCTTTTCTATAGTAAATTATTCAAAAAATAATTTTTTACTATCACAAGTTTTAATTGCGCCAGGGATTGCCTTTTCTATAGTAAATTATTCAAAAAATAATTTTCAACTGTCGCAAATTTTAATTACGCCAGGGATTGCCTTTTCTATAGTAAACTTTTCAAAAAATAATTTTCTACTGTTGCAAATTTTAATTACGACAGGGATAGCCTTTTCTATAGTAAATTATTCAAAAAATAATTTTCAACTGTCGCAAATTTTAATTGCGCCAGGGATTGCCTTTTCTATAGTAAATTATTCAAAAAATAATTTTCAACTGTCGGAAATTTTAATTACGCCAGGGATTGCCTTTTCTATAGTAAATTATTCAAAAAATAATTTTATACTGTCGCAAATTTTAATTGCGCCAGGGATTGCCTTTTCTATAGTAAATTATTCAAAAAATAATTTTCAACTGTCGCAAATTTTAATTACGCCAGGGATTGCCTTTTCTATAGTAAATTATTCAAAAAATAATTTTCAACTGTCGCAAATTTTAATTACGCCAGGGATTGCCTTTTCTAAAGTAAATTATTCAAAAAATAATTTTCAACTGTCGCAAATTTTAATTACGCCAGGGATTGCCTTTTCTATAGTAAATTATTCAAAAAATAATTTTCTACTGTCGCAAATTTTAATTGCGCCAGGGATTGCCTTTTCTATAGTAAATTATTCAAAAAATAATTTTATACTGTCGCAAATTTTAATTACGCCAGGGATTGCCTTTTCTATAGTAAATTATTCAAAAAATAATTTTCAACTGTCGCAAATTTCAAATCCGCCAGGGATTGCCTTTTCTATAGTAAATTATTCAAAAAATAATTTTATACTGTCGCAAATTTTAATTGCGCCAGGGATTGCCTTTTCTATAGTAAATTATTCAAAAAATAATTTTCAACTGTCGCAAATTTTAATTGCGCCAGGGATTGCCTTTTCTATAGTAAATTATTCAAAAAATAATTTTATACTGTCGCAAATTTTAATTGCGCCAGGGATTGCCTTTTCTATAGTAAATTATTCACAAATTAATTTTTACTGTCGCAAATTTTAATTACG
This sequence comes from Dioctria linearis, assembly GCA_963930735.1. Taxonomy (NCBI): domain Eukaryota; kingdom Metazoa; phylum Arthropoda; class Insecta; order Diptera; family Asilidae; genus Dioctria; species Dioctria linearis. The sequence continues at coordinate 6,048 of CAWVNZ010001824.1, read as the reverse complement.
CCAGGGATTGCCTTTTCTATAGTAAATTATTCAAAAAATAATTTTTTACTGTCGCAAATGTTAATTACGCCAGGGATTGCCTTTTCTATAGTAAATTATTCAAAAAATAATTTTCAACTGTTGCAAATTTTAATTACGTCAGGGATTGCCTTTTCTATAGTAAATTATTCAAAAAATAATTTTCAACTGTCGCAAATTTTAATTACGCCAGGGATTGCCTTTTCTATAGTAAATTATTCAAAAAATAATTTTCAACTGTCGCAAATTTTAATTGCGCCAGGGATTGCCTTTCTATAGTAAATTTTTCAAAAAATAATTTTTTACTGTCGCAAATTTTAAGTGCGCCAGGGATTGCCTTTTCTATAGTAAATTTTGCAAAAAATAATTTTCTACTGTCGCAAATTTTAATTGCGCCAGGGATTGCCTTTTCTATAGTAAATTATTCAAAAAATAATTTTTTACTATCGCAAATTTCAAATCCGCCAGGGATTGCCTTTTCTATAGTAAATTATTCAAAAAATAATTTTATACTGTCGCAAATTTTAATTGCGCCAGGGATTGCCTTTTCTATAGTAAATTATTCAAAAAATAATTTTCAACTGTCGCAAATTTTAATTACGCCAGGGATTGCCTTTTCTATAGTAAATTTTTCAAAAAATAATTTTTTACTGTCGCAAATTTTAATTACGCCAGGGATTGCCTTTTCTATAGTAAATTATTCAAAAAAATAATTTTTTACTATCGCAAGTTTTAATTGCGCCAGGGATTGCCTTTTCTATAGTAAATTATTCAAAAAATAATTTTCTACTGTCGCAAATTTTAATTACGCCAGGGATTGCCTTTTCTATAGTAAATTATTCAAAAAATAATTTTCAACTGTCGCAAATTTTAATTGCGCCAGGGATTGCCTTTTATATAGTAAATTTTTCAAAAATTAATTTTTTACTGTCGCAAGTTTTAATTACGCCAGGGATTGCCTTTTCTATAGTAAATTATTCAAAAATTAATTTTCTACTGTCGCAAATTTTAATTACGCCAGGGATTGCCTTTTCTATAGTAAATTATTCAAAAAATAATTTTCTACTGTCGCAAATTTTAATTCCGCCAGGGATTGCCTTTTCTATAGTAAATTATTCAAAAAATAATTTTCAACTGTCGCAAATTTTAATTGCGCCAGGGATTGCCTTTTCTATAGTAAATTTTTCAAACAATAATTTTTTACTGTCGCAAATTTTAATTACGCCAGGGATTGCCTTTTCTATAGTAAATTATTCAAAAAATAATTTTCTATTGTCGGAAATTTTAATTACGCCAGGGATTGCCTTTTCTATAGTAAATTATTCAAAAAATAATTTTTTACTATCGCAAGTTTTAATTGCGCCAGGGATTGCCTTTTCTATAGTAAATTATTCAAAAAATAATTTTCTACTGTCGCAAATTTTAATTACGCCAGGGATTGCCTTTTCTATAGTAAATTATTCAAAAAATAATTTTCAACTGTCGCAAATTTTAATTGCGCCAGGGATTGCCTTTTCTATAGTAAATTTTTCAAAAATTAATTTTTTACTGTCGCAAATTTTAATTACGCCACGGATTGCCTTTTCTATAGTAAATTATTCAAAAATTAATTTTCTACTGTCGCAAATTTTAATTACGCCAGGGATTGCCTTTTCTATAGTAAATTATTCAAAAATTAATTTTCTACTGTCGCAAATTTTAATTACGCCAGGGATTGCCTTTTCTATAGTAAATTATTCAAAAAATAATTTTCAACTGTCGCAAATTTTAATTGCGCCAGGGATTGCCTTTTCTATAGTAAATTATTCAAAAAATAATTTTCAATTGTAGCAAATTTTAATTACGCCAGGGATTGCCTTTTCTATAGTAAATTATTCAAAAAATAATTTTCAACTGTCGCAATTTTCAAATCCGCCAGGGATTGCCTTTTCTATAGAAAATTATTCAAAAAATAATTTTCAACTGTCGCAAATTTCAAATCCGCCAGGGATTGCCTTTTGTATAGTAAATTATTCAAAAAATAATTTTCTACTGTCGCAAATTTTAATTACGCCAGGGATTGCCTTTTCTATAGTAAATTATTCAAAAAATAATTTTATACTGTCGCACATTTTAATTGCGCCAGGGATTGCCTTGTCTATAGTAAATTATTCAAAAAATAATTTTCAACTGTCGCAAATTTTAATTACGCCAGGGATTGCCTTTTCTATAGTAAATTATTCAAAAAATAATTTTCAACTGTCGCAAATTTTAATTGCGCCAGGGATTGCCTTTTCTATAGTAAATTATTCAAAAAATAATTTTCTATTGTCGCAAATTTTAATTACGCCAGGGATTGCCTTTTCTATAGTAAATTATTCAAAAAATAATTTTATACTGTCGCAAATTTTAATTGCGCCAGGGATTGCCTTTTCTATAGTAAATTATTCAAAAAATAATTTTCAACTGTCGCAAATTTTAATTACGCCAGGGATTGCCTTTTCTATAGTAAATTATTCAAAAAATAATTTTCAACTGTCGCAAATTTTAATTGCCCAGGGATTGCCTTTTCTATAGTAAATTATTCAAAAAATAATTTTTTACTGTCGCAAATTTTAAATATCCCAGGGATTGCCTTTTCTATAGTAAATTATTCAAAAAATAATATTTTACTGTCGCAAATTTTAATTACTCCAGGGATTGCCTTTTCTATAGTAAATTATTCAAAAAATAATTTTCTACTGTCGCAAATTTCAAATCCGCCAGGGATTGCCTTTTCTATAGTAAACTTTTCAAAAAATAATTTTTTACTGTCGCAAATTTTAATTACGCCAGGGATTGCCTTTTCTATAGTATATTATTCAAAAAATAATTTTTTACTGTCGCAAATTTTAAATATCCCAGGGATTGCCTTTACTATTGTAAATTATTCAAAAAATAATTTTATACTGTCGCAAATTTTAAATACGCCAGGGATTGCCTTTTCTATAGTAAATTTTGCAAAAAAATAATTTTTTACTGTCGCAAATTTCAAATCCGCCAGAGATTGCCTTTTCTATAGTAAATTTTGCAAAAAATAATTTTCAACTGTCGCAAATTTTAATTACGCCAGGGATCGCCTTTTCTATAGTAAATTATTCAAAAAATAATTTTCTACTGTCGCAAATTTTAATTACGGCAGGGATTGCCTTTTCTATAGTAAATTATTCAAAAAATAATTTTATACTGTCGCAAATTTTAATTGCGCCAGGGATTGCCTTTTCTATAGTAAATTATTCAAAAAATAATTTTTTACTGTCGCAAATTTTAATTACGCCAGGGATTGCCTTTTCTATAGTAAATTATTCAAAAAATAATTTTCTACTGTCGCAAATTTTAATTACGCCAGGGATTGCCTTTTCTATAGTAAATTATTCAAAAAATAATTTTCTACTGTCGCAAATTTTAATTACGCCAGGGATTGCCTTTTCTATAGTAAATTATTCAAAAAATAATTTTCAACTGTCGCAAATTTTAATTGCGCCAGGGATTGCCTTTTCTATAGTAAATATTTCAAAAAATAATTTTTTACTGTCGCAAATTTTAATTACGCCAGGGATTGCCTTTTCTATAGTAAATTATTCAAAAAATAATTTTCTACTGTCGCAAATTTTAATTACGCCAGGGATTGCCTTTTCTATAGTAAATTATTCAAAAAATAATTTTTTACTGTCGCAAATTTTAATTACGCCAGGGATTGCCTTTTTATAGTAAATTATTCAAAAAATAATTTTCTACTGTCGCAAATTTTAATTACGCCAGGGATTGCCTTTTCTATAGTAAATTATTCAAAAAATAATTTTTTACTGTCGCAAATTTTAATTTCGCCAGGGATTGCCTTTTCTATAGTAAATTATTCAAAAAATAATTTTCAACTGTCGCAAATTTCAAATCCGCCAGGGATTGCCTTTTCTATAGTAAATTATTCAAAAAATAATTTTTTACTGTCGCAAATTTTAATTACGCCAGGGATTGCCTTTTCTATAGTAAACTTTTCAAAAAATAATTTTCTACTGTCGCAAATTTTAATTACGCCAGGAATTGCCTTTTCTATAGTAAATTATTCAAAAAATAATTTTCTACTGTCGCAAATTTTAATTACGCCAGGGATTGCCTTTTCTATAGTAAATTATTCAAAAAATAATTTTTTACTGTCGCAAATTTTAAATAGCCCAGGGATTGCCTTTTCTATAGTAAATAATTTAGTAAATAATTCAAAAAATAATTTTCTACTGTCGCAAATTTTAATTACGCCAGGGATTGCCTTTTCTATAGTAAATTATTCAAAAAATAATTTTTTTACTGTCGCAAATTTTAAATACGCCAGGGATTGCCTTTTCTATAGTAAATTATTCAAAAAATAATTTTATACTGTCGCAAATTTTAATTACGCCAGGGATTGCCTTTTCTATAGTAAATTATTCAAAAAATAATTTTCAACTGTCGCAAATTTCAAATCCGCCAGGGATTGCCTTTTCTATAGTAAATTATTCAAAAAATAATTTTTTACTGTCGCAAATTTTAATTACGCCAGGGATTGCCTTTTCTATAGTAAACTTTTCAAAAAATAATTTTCTACTGTCGCAAATTTTAATTACGCCAAGGATTACCTTTTCTATAGTAAATTATTCAAAAAATAATTTTCAACTGTCGCAAATTTTAATTACGCCAGGGATTGCCTTTCCTATAGTAAACTTTTCAAAAAATAATTTTCTACTGTCGCAAATTTTAATTACGCCAGGGATTGCCTTTTCTATAGTAAATTATTCAAAAAATAATTTTCAACTGTCGCAAATTTTAATTGCGCCAGGGATTGCCTTTTCTATAGTAAATTATTCAAAAAGTAATTTTTTACTGTCGCAAATTTCAAATCCGCTAGGGATTGCCTTTTCTATAGTAAATTATTCAAAAAATAATTTTTTACTATCGCAAGTTTTAATTGCGCCAGGGATTGCCTTTTCTATAGTAAATTTTGCAAAAAAATAATTTTCAACTGTCGCAAATTTCAAATCCGCCAGGGATTGCCTTTTCTATAGTAAATTATTCAAAAAATAATTTTCAACTGTCGCAAATTTTAATAACGCCAGGGATTGCCTTTTCTATAGTAAATTATTCAAAAAATAATTTTTTACTGTTGCAAATTTCAAATCCGCCAGGGATTGCCTTTTCTATAGTAAATTATTCAAAAAATAATTTTATACTCTCGCAAATTTTAATTGCGCCAGGGATTGCCTTTTCTACAGTAAATTATTCAAAAAATAATTTTTTACTGTCACAAATTTTAATTACGCCAGGGATTGCCTTTTCTATAGTAAATTATTCAAAAAATAATTTTCTACTGTCGCAAATTTCAAATCCGCCAGGGATTGCCTTTTCTATAGTAAATTATTCAAAAAATAATTTTATACTGTCGCAAATTTTAATTACGCCAGGGATTGCCTTTTCTATAGTAAATTATTCAAAAAATAATTTTATACTGTCGCAAATTTTAATTGCGCCAGGGATTGCCTTTTCTATAGTAAATTATTCAAAAAATAATTTTCAACTGTCGCAAATTTTAATTACGCCAGGGATTGCCTTTTCTATAGTAAACTTTTCAAAAAATAATTTTATACTGTCGCAAATTTTAATTACGCCAGGGATTGCCTTTTCTATAATAAATTATTCAAAAAATAATTTTATACTGTCGCAAATTTTAATTGCGCCAGGGATTGCCTTTTCTATAGTAAATTATTCAAAAAATAATTTTCAACTGTCACAAATTTTAATTACGCTAGGGATTGCCTTTTCTATAGTAAATTATTCAAAAAATAATTTTCAACTGTCGCAAATTTTAATTACGCCAGGGATTGCCTTTTCTATAGTAAATTATTCAAAAAATAATTTTCAACTGTCGCAAATTTTAATTACGCCAGGGATTGCCTTTTCTATAGTAAACTTTTCAAAAAAGAATTTTCTACTGTCGCAAATTTTAATTACGCCAGGGATTGCCTTTTCTATAGTAAATTATTC